>JAQFVV010000010.1:9591275-9806192 GCA_028023455.1 Epiperipatus broadwayi
ACAAGCTCTATGTCCTCTCTCATTTCTATTACCATAACCAAAATTACCTACAGCAATTTCATCTTTCATTTGTCTACCAATTCTAGCATTAAAGTCTCCCATAACAATTTTAAAATGTTGTTTACTCTGATCAAAAGCCTTTTGTACATCCATATAAAAATCTTCTACTACTTCATCACTATGAGAACTTGTTGGGGCATAAACCTGAATTATCTGCATTTGGTATCTGCTATTAAGTTGTATAACTAATCTTGCCACTCTCTCTGATACACCATCAATCTCCACAATATTGTTCTTCCACTTTTTATTTATAATGAATCCTACTCCACTTGTATTTCAATTATATTTGTTAGCCGAAAATAATAAGGAATAAAATAATGGAATTAAAGAAAAAAGTGATAAGTACATTTCACACTTTTAAATGATGCAGAAAAGAAAATAGTAATAACAAAACAAAATCAGAATTAATTTTTTTATTTAGATAATTACTCTGGTTTTTAACTGAAACACAGGCTTGTTATATACCTGTGGCTATATATATGTAATATAGGGTATATGAGCACAGACTTTCACACCACCCACCTCTCTCCACTCTATCTAATAACACTGATACACCTAAACACATATATGCTGAAAAGATAAATAATCACCAATATACGTATTTCATGCTAAACCAGCAATCAGGGTGGCCTTTGAGCATTCCATCATCAGATTTTCAATTGGATGGACGGTTGAAGAGTTGGAGTGTGGAGTGGATTGAAGCCTGTCCATTAAACTATGAGGATAGTCTATCTTAATATATATCTGAGCACTTATACTATATATGTGTGTAAAGATGATAGTCTGGACCAACTGATGATTGCTGGTTTAGCATGAAATACGTATATTGGTGATTATTTATCTTTTCAGCATATATGTGTTTAGGTGTATCAGTGTTATTAGATAGAGTGGAGAGAGGTGGGTGGTGTGAAAGTCTGTGCTCATGTACCCTATATTACATATATATAGCCACAGGTATATAACAAGCCTGTGTTTCAGTTATTACATTATAGAGATGTCTTCCCATCCTTGCATATGTATTAAATGGATTATGTCCTGTACATTTGGGGTTCAGATTGACCTTAGGTCAACATGGGTGTGACAATAATCTCAGCCTCAGGGTGGCCTTTGAGCATTCCATCATCAGATTTTCAATTGGATGGACGGTTGAAGAGTTGGAGTGTGGAGTGGATTGAAGCCTGTCCATTAAACTATGAGGATAGTCTATCTTAATATATATCTGAGCACTTATACTATATATGTGTGTAAAGATGATAGTCTGGACCAACTGATGATTGCTGTTTTAGCATGAAATACGTATATTGGTGATTATTTATCTTTTCAGCATATATGTGTTTAGGTGTATCAGCGTTATTAGATAGAGTGGAGAGAGGTGGGTGGTGTGAAAGTCTGTGCTCATATACCCTATATTACTCTTGTTTTTGTGTTTTAAGGTAAAAGTAACTCTCGGTTTTAGCATTTAGAGATACCTATTCTTTTATCCATGAATAGAGAAAGCACTATCACATTATAAATGATTTTTTATTTTTACAGTCAGTACATAAATTCTCATCTGTCCAACCCAGATTAACCTTTAGAATTCTCTAGCTAAGAATATCTAGATAGTTATTTACTACTATTATTGGTAGATAGTTGGGTTGAACTACCCTGAAATAAAATATTAAATCTATTTGTAACCTGAAAATCTTATAATTTGTAACAATGATACAAATAATTATTATGGTCATATATTTCCTTATTTATATATTTTACTAAATATTATTTCTTTTACATAAAGAAAGCAATCTATCTTTCCTGTTTCTTTGTGGGGGGGGGGGGCTATTGTAAAAATCTTTATTCTTGAAGGGATTAATTATTAAAAAGGCAAATGTGTAATATTCACTGATAGACAACATACAAAATGTAAATGTTTTCTGCCTACTCACAATTATAAATTATCGTAAATCAATATATTTAACATAGGCCCACAAATTTTGAAATAGTTGTTTATTTTAATTGTTTATAAACTCCGTATATTGGGGATCATTGGTATCGGTTAATTTAGATGAAGTGGAGAATGAATATAAACTGAAAATCCTGAGTTCAAACTCCTCAATTTACTATAGCCTGTGTGTTTCAGTTATTACATAGTAGAGATGTCTGCCCATCCCTTGTATATGTATTAAATGGATTATGTCCTGTACATGAGGGGTCAGATTGACCTTAGGTCAACATGGGTGTGACAAGAATCTCAGCCTCAGGGTGGCCTTTGAGCACTCCATCATCAGATTTTCAATTGGATGGATGGTTGAAAAGTTGGAGGGTGAAATAGATTGAAGCCTGTCCATTAAAGTATGAGACTTGGCTATCTTAATATATATCTGAGCACTTACAGCATATATGTGTGGAGATAGTAATCTGGATGAACTGATGATTGCTGGTTTAGCATGAAATACGTATATTGGTGATTATTTATCTTTTCAACATATGTGTTCGAGTGTATCAGTGTTATGAGATAGTGTGGAGAGTGGTGGGTCATGTGAAAGTCTGTGCTCATATACTCTATATATTATACTAAACATTCAATATACTGAATGAATAGGTTAATTTAATTGTTTATATAAATAAGCTACTCTGGTCCTATGCTTTTTGAATCTCTCTCTTTCCAACAAGTGCCTAATAAATGGGCCGGGAAGCAAACCCGCGAACCCAGGACAACTGCTTGTAAAACGGCTGTGCTGACCACTCGGCCACCTACGCTTGACGCCTAAACAAATATTGGTGTATAAAATAGTATGCATTAACTGATTTCTAACACATTATGGCAATCTTTTTTCAAAACTCTGGCTTTAATATAATTGATCTTTTGTATGACTAATTTTAAAAACATTTCATTATATCCTATTGATTTTTTTTTTTTTTTAAATTCTTTTAAATAATCTAAGGACAACTCCAGCAGTTAACAAAAATCAATAACTAATTTATGTACTGTAGTTCATAAAAAAAGAAGACAAAAGACTTTGTTAACACTTGTCTAGAGTTTATTTGACCTTCAACAAAGAGATTCTTAAAATCATCAGAGATTTAACTTTATTCGTACACTATTCGATTAAATTTTTTTATATAAGCAAATATATAAAAAATATTATTTTTATTAATCAAAAAGTCTTGATCATTGCTAAACATTCATATCAATTAAAACGTAGTTGCCATATATATTTTTATTCTTCAAGGGAATATAAATGCACGAGAACCAATAAAATTATAATTCAACTTCGGTGAATTTAGTAGTTCTTTTATAAATTAATACACTATATAGGATCACACACCTGCACATATATAATGTAAAATATAAGGGATTCGAACTCAGACTTTCACACGACCCTCAGCTCTCTTCTATGCCATCTCATATTGCTGTGTATGATCAGGTGGGTCAGCAATATGAGATGGCATGGAGAGCTGAGGGCCGTGTAAAAGTCTGAGTTCGAATCCCTTATATAGTTCTTTTATACTAACATATTACTGCATTTGTAAAAGTCTCACACGATATCGAATTTCAGACTTTTGAAAATATAAATATGGCTCTGTGTACAGCATTCAGCCAGGAGAAAATTCTTCATTCAGTTAATCAATAATAAATCTTTATCATTTAATTATTTCAGAAGACATGATGTATGATTGTACACAATCTGAGACTATAATGAATAAAAATAATGTTTACTATCATCAGCGATATATTTTCTTTTTTCATGTGTCAAAGCATCAGCCGGAAAGCGAACCCAGGAAAACTGCTTGTAAGGCAGCTGTGCTGACCACTCGGCCACCAACGCTATTTCAACTGACTATCTCATTTTATCAATCAAGGCTTCTTGCGCTTCCGTCTTTACTCTTTAAATATCTTTTTCGATTCAACTATGATTATTGTTACCCAGCTAAATGAAGTTATAATAACAGTGCTGATTTTTTTAACCTATGCGAAGTAATGTTACATTCTGAACTGAAACTACAGATTTATCTATACTTGCTAAATGGAAAGACCTTCAGTTTGTAGTGAACAATTAAAAATATATTCTGTTGTCTTCCAGAGTATGATGTTAGCTTGTTAGAAGCCAGTTCTTTTTTGCTTTGTAAATTGTTATTAATTCAGAAAAGCAAGTTACTGTTTAGGGAATCATTGTCTTTTCTTTTCTCTTTACCTTATTTTCTTGTCTTTTTCTTTACTATTTTCAGTTATTTAGAGTAATATAGACATGGTAATTATGAAGTTCTTATCTTTTCAGTCATATTTACACATTACCTTGTGATAATAGTATTTGGGTTTGGCTAAATACATTTCCATACTATGTGTATATATAAGGGTATACGAATTTATAAAGTAGGCAAAGTCCTCAGATAAAAAAAAAATCACAGTAAGATTAAAAAACTTAATCCAGTTAATCATGATTAAGAATGAGATACTATGATAAAAGTGAATTTCTTACAAATGAAAATTTCATTCAAAAATGCTTGTTTGGATGTACAATTTGATAAGTAATCTCCTGAACAAAGATAGAAGAACCCAAAAAGATAGTCTAAAAGGCTTATATCATAAAATCTGAATAGGATGTAGATTTGTAACTTTCTCATTTAAGTAGAAGAAATATCTAATATAAATAGCAGTAGTAGTTGAAAATTAAAAGATGGTAGTAAATTATATAAACTTTGTCTGCTATTGATTTTTCAAGAACCGAACATAGGGCAAGGCATGTAGCCTAGAAGATGTAGGGGGGGGGGGTAACAAAATAAAGAAGATTGTATTCTGTTGAAATTATTGTGTTTCTATTATGTGAATTTTTAGAAGTAATAATTAAAAATCAAATGATATTAGAAATTGTTTGCAAACTAATATATTCATTCATTTTATCAGTGCTTATGCAACAACTTTAGACTTTAAAAAAAAAATATTGCACTTTATATTATATCAATAAATTGTATTAATAAGACCAGTAAACTGTAGTTATCAGTTATATTGATCTATGAATAGTCAGTTGGTTTTAAATTTATGCATGACACATTGATTGGTTTACAAACATATTGATAAGATTAAAAAATCATTACAAAAACTTTAGATGTATAAATGCCTGAAATGATGGCATTTTATGAATTGTGTTATAGGTTGGAACAAGATTATGAAAACTATTATGTGAGTACTTGCAAATATAGATTGTTAATATGTTATACATTAGTATGCTTCCAGAGTAAAACAATAATGGCACTAATCTATTAGACAGGATTGGTTTTAAGCCAATAAACATCACATGACTACCATCTCTTATGCTTGTGTATAACTGTTGTTAAAACAGGCAATACTCACTATACATATGCCATGCACAGCAAGCTAGAGTAATCAATGGATGCCAGAAGGCTTGTGCATAAAATCCCCACCTAATGCCTACTCATCCAATATACCCAGACTAGAATTTTGCCTGTTTTAATAACAGTTAAGAGCAAGCATAAGAAATAGTGGTCATGTGATGTTTATTGGCTTAAAATATTATTATAACTTATATGGCTCTTGAGATTGTTAGAGCATGCAAGATATTTCATCAGGTTTGTGATTAACCTATGAAGATAGAGCCATCAATAATAGAAAGTTTTAGAGTTTATCAATTAGTATAGCTAATAACTAGAAGGCTAAATTAGAAATCCCTTATGAACACTAGAACTGAATAAGTTAGTGCTAGAATAATCTAGAAATGTTTTTTTTCAAAAGTTCACCTAAATATTACTACCCCCCCCCTCTTAAAAATAAATAAATAATTTGAAGTAAATATTACATTTATAAAGATTTCACATAAAAAGTAAACAAAAATCTTTTAGGCTAAATCTTGAACATTAGCTGCTGTAATGATCTTTGATATCAACCAAATATTCTTTTGTTGCTTGATGAAATTGTGTATAAAATTCTCTGTCTCTCTCTCTATCAATAACGTTATTTTTTAACACATCATTTTAATTTACATGCAGGTAGATGACATATTGCATTGTAATGCATAAATATTAATAATTTTATTAATTCTATATATTTTTTTTGTATTTTCTAAAAATTTATTTCAAATTTATGTTAGGAAATGTCATTATTGTTGATTTGAAACCACTAAACATCACATGATCACCATTTCTTATGCTTACACATAATTGTTATTAATACAGGCAAAACTCTCCATACAGTGGCATCCATTGATTTCTCTGGCTGGCACTGAGTGGCACTACTGTATGGAGAGTTTTGCCTGTTGATTTGTGGACAGAAATTTTTTCGTAACCAATCAATGAATGCTATCAGATTTTTTTTACTAAAAGGTATATAATTATAAACTTTCATTATAAAAGATGTTGACACTATCTATTTAAATTTTTTAAAAATACATTAATTAGAAGTAATGGGCTAAGGATAGAAATAAAAGCATTAATAAATAAATTTTACTTGTTTTTATGTGTATGAATATACGAACACATACATTCATGTCCATCTTTGAATTTTATTTCTATTAAAAGACTTATCATATTTAAACAGATAATTGGTGATTTTTATAAATTCGTGACAATTGTATAAAAGTACTTCCAATTTCATTATATAATTTTAAATTTTTTCTATTTTTGCTATTTTGCAATTGCTTCTTGTAAATAAATTTTTGTTTAAATGAATTTTATTTAACATAGCAATAACACTTATTAAATAATAATTTAAATTTTATGTAATGTACAAATAATAATTATTCAGTAATGACTGATATCTATCCATGGCTGTCTATATTTTTTTAAAATTTATACATTTGAAGTTAAAGTCTCACTTGTTTTATGTAATGATTCTAAAATAGACATCTTTTTTTTTTTAGTTTTATAAAATAAGTAGTTAATATTTTTATTTTTTAATAGCAAAAGGGCAAGTTGGCCATTATTTCAACTTTGTCAAAATCTTTCTATATTTTGAAACGAAATAAATTCTCTCTGACTTTCAGCAAATGACAAAAATAATCTGTGATATTTATAACTATGACAGCAAAACAATTCATCTTCCTTATTCTGAATATAAATTATGTTATAAAAAATACCATTTTATAGAGATTCTTTTTACATGATTTCTAGATCTTTAAAACTGAGAGAATTTATTATTATTTTGGTAAATTATCAGTTGAAGATTTCCTATGACAGTCAAACAAAGATTCATTATGTCAGATCTTAATGCTACTATGAATATATTTAAAATTATATATATATATGAGTGATGTGTGAAGAAATTAGATAAAGAAAAACTTTTTTGTAATTAATTACTTATTTATAAAATAGTATTTATAAATTAGTTTATTTAAAAATTAGTTAATCCTTTTTTTTTTTGTTTTACAAAATCTCTTATATATACATAAATGTTTTCTTATGATTGTTATACTTATTGCTTTATAATGATTTCTAATTTTAATAGATGTTTTTGTTTAATAACGTTTTTGGTGTGATTTTTAAATCTGTCCAATGCTTATAGGAGTAAAAAGTATAGTCAAAAACTAAGATACAAAGTAATACTTTTAGTTGAAGAATGAAATTTCAATCTACAGAATTTGTATATTTAAACAATTTATGAACATCTTTATTTAATTAACTTTGAAAAATCAAAATATGTCAAGCGTTGGTGGCCTAGTGGTTAGCGTAGCTGCCTTCAGGCAGCTAGTCCGGGTTCGCTTTCCGGTCAACGCATTTGACATATGAAAAAAAAAAAAAAAATCAAAATATCTACTATAAAAAAAGTTTTAAATTTGAGTAAGCATTTTTAGGAAATTTTATTTAAAAAGTTGTCTTGTTTTTGGATTAATCAATTAAAAAAACAAACAACAATTTCTTTAAAGTACTTATGTATTTGTATGAAAAGAATATGTAAAATTTGAAAGAAAAGTTTCCTATGGTTGCTTTTTGGATCACTTACATTTTCAATTCTGATAATTAACCCAATAATTTTGAAACTGGTCATATTTACAAATAATGGGGGGGGGGGGTTTACTTTGTAAATTATTACACAGAAAATCAATTAATAAAAAAAATTAGAAAAATAGATTTAAAAAAAAACAATAGCTGAAATCATTTAAATATGCAAATAATTATATTATTATTCCCAATTGTCAGGATTTTCTAAAATCATTTCAAATTTATTATTATTAAATCTTATCAGATTCAAAAGCATTTTAGTAACCCCAAGAATATGCGCTTGAAAATGCGAAGGTAGGGACCTCTACAGGTCTTAACCACAAGCTTACTCTTTGGAAGAAAAGAGGGGAACCCCAACACACAGAGATTTCTTTAAATTTTTTATCCATTTTTTAGTTCATTTTATACATTTATGGAGAATTTGAGACAAAAACAAGATTTAATCTATGATCGACAAACAGAGCTTTTATACATTGCTGTCAATCTCTATTTTGTGTAAAAAGGGAGTGACTTAATTAATTTCTGCCCCCTTCCACATGCTTTTATATCAAGTTAAATCTAAAAACCCCAAATAAAGTTGAAGTAACATTTTTTTTCTTTTTTTCTATATGTCAAACGTTGACCTGGAAGCGAACCCAGCTGCTTGGAAGGTAGCTATGCTAACTACTAGGCCACCAACGCTTGACAACAATTTTTTTTCTTTTTAGTGCACCATCAATAAAAAACATTTAATATAAAAAATTCTATCTCAATTATTTAAAAAAGAATACAATTTTAATCCTTTGTTTGTTTATTTGTTATGTATGCATTTTTTCATTATCTGTTTGCCAATGCTTTCATTATTCATTATTGTTAGACAAGTGTATACTTGTAGTAATTTGTGCCTACATGTAAATTTAGGTACCCCTCTTTAGTAAATTAAATAAATAATTATAAAGAAAAAGGATAAGTAATATACATGGAAGTACAGATTAGGTTAGCAATGTATTTGTATAATTGTTTATGTGTACATACTTTTTATATATTATAGAATCATTTATTATTATTAAAATTAATTTTGATTAAATTATTCATGAAGTTAATTTTATTTTTCAGTTAAATCTTCCTCAGTTCTTACAGATATATATGCATGCTATGTATAGGTCAATAGTTAAGTGATCATCCATCCCTGATTTTATGAACTCTGCTGAGCTTATCCTAAGGATGACAGTAATATAAGGAAGGCTGAGAGAGTCTGATACTTCATGGAATCTTCCAATCTAAATTCAGTCTGTAGTGTCAATGTATAAATCAAATCTGGTTCCAGAGTAAAAATTCAGTGAATATCCAATGACTTTGCAGTGGATTGGGTTCTGCATAGAATGATATTTGAGATTTAGATGGATGTTTATGTAAAGTTTTTTCTTAATATAAAAATCATTATTTGGCATTGAATTTGATAATCATCACTACTGAAAAAATGTAAGATTTTATTTAATTCTAATAATCATTGTTCTAGCATGTAACTTGGTTTATTGATCATTGACTAATTTGAGCATCCCACATGGTTATTCTTGTTCACTAGTTAATTAGCATTGTCAATGCAGGACTATCTATCTATCTATCTATCTATCTATCTATCTATCTATCTATCTATCTATCTCTATCTATCTATCTATCTATCTATCTATCTATCTATCTATCTATCTATCTATCTATCTATCTATCTATCTATCTATCTATCTATCTATCTATCTATCTATCTATCTATCTATCTATCTATCTATCTATCTATCTATCTATCTATCTATCTATCTATCTATCTATCTATCTATCTATCTATCTATCTATCTATCTATCTATCTATCTATCTATCTATCTATCTATCTATCTATCTATCTATCTATCTATCTATCTATCTATCTATCTATCTATCTATCTATCTATCTATCTATCTATCTATCTATCTATCTATCTATCTATCTATCTATCTATCTATCTATCTATCTATCTATCTATCTATCTATCTATCTATCTATCTATCTATCTATCTATCTATCTATCTATCTATCTATCTATCTATCTATCTATCTATCTATCTATCTATCTATCTATCTATCTATCTATCTATCTATCTATCTATCTATCTATCTATCTATCTATCTATCTATCTATCTATCTATCTATCTATCTATCTATCTATCTATCTATCTATCTATCTATCTATCTATCTATCTATCTATCTATCTATCTATCTATCTATCTATCTATCTATCTATCTATCTATCTATCTATCTATCTATCTATCTATCTATCTATCTATCTATCTATCTATCTATCTCTCTCTCTATCTATATATATATATATATATATATAATCCCAAATCCAATATATATATCTGGACTACTAATGATCTTTTTGATATCAATTATTCATCTTTTTAATCTCCCAAATACGATCCATAATATATAAATAGTGTTTCAATATGGAATTATTTGTTGATATATGCCGATGAATATTACTTATTAATATTTTAACTTCTTCTATCACACTGACTGTTATATAATTAATATGTTAATATTTGAACCACTATATCCATTATGTAAATGGATAATTCCACACATTAAATAGTTCCATATATATATAAATTTTCAAGTAGAGCTTCATTATATTTAATATTATAATTTAAAACTATTTAAAAACTTTATACTTCAATTAAATATTTTTTTATATTCTTAAATGTTGGTAAATAATTATGTAATACTGGCAATAGTGTAGAATACATTTGCATCTTAAGGACATAAAACACACCTTAAAATTTATAATGTAACTCATGTATTAAAATAGAATTAAGAAAAAATAATTGTAATTTATTATTAATGGTTATCAATTACTAAAACTAAAATGTAGTACCCTGCTGCTGAGTTATTTTATAAGCCTCAAAAAGTGTATTTATCATAACCATATATATACACACATACATATATAAAATCTTTGTGATTCGGTATAATTGTTTACATTTAATGAAAATATTGTGGTATTAATTCCTATTTCAATTGGTGTAATTGAATTAGGTCATGATTATATATTTTATTAAATAGTTAGATTCACTGCTTTAAGATCACTTGGCAGTTAATAGAGCAGTAAAGGATTAGGTTTGAGCTAAATATTCCTAGTTCAATTATCAGCTAAGTAAGTAAAAAAATCTCACTTTTATTAATTGACTGGGGACATTATGTATAATCTATCATGTGGGTGCTTAAATTTTACATGAGGTCTTGTTTATTGGTTAAAATAGAGTTAACAACTAAAGTAATAGAGTAATATAAATATAAAAATTAAAATAATAAGACCATCTCATAATATGGGAACCATAATCAAAATCTTGAACATGAAATGTTATAAAAATTTATGGAAAGTTAGTAACCCTTATGATAATCAAGTAAATATCATTTATTCACAGTACCCTTTAAAAAGTGAGTTTTTTGAATCATAAAACCTACTTTCCCTTTAGAAAAGTTTTACAACCTACGATTACCAAGTCACTATTTGCATTTTTTAAAAATAAATAACAATTTATTAATGTATCGATATATACAAAGGTAATTAGTTATTAAAATCTAATAAGAATGCATCAAAATCATGAAGAAAAAATTGAATCAGTTCTAGCAGTAGTAATGTCTAATGACAATTTACAAAATTAATCAATAATTTATTTAATCTAGGTTCTTAAGATTAACTTTAGAAATGTTCATGTCAGTCAGTTATATCTTGAACAACTATTTACAGAAATTACTACTATTTTTTTTCCTCATGTGTCATAGCATCAGCCGGGAAGCGAACCTGCTAACCCAGGACAACTGATTGTAAAGCCGCTGTTGCTGACCTCTCGACCACTACTATTTATTGGTAAATTAATTATGGTTTGTTTTTATCAACCATGGTATTAATTTATTATAGTGTTACATAATGATGGCAGATGATTGGATTAGTAGCACTGTATCTGTTAAGGCTATACAGAATGGTATGGTTTTTTCTTATTTGCTTCATATTAGTTTGTGGAAATTACATTTGTAATAAAATAAATGGTGTAATAAATAATGATTAGTGCTTTGAAAGTTAAAAATGCATTTATAGAGTAAATATTATATTTGTTTTGATTTTTTTGGTTAGAAGTGCTGTTTGAGAATTGTAAAAAAGAAATAGAAGAATAATTTTTATACGTCAAATGCGTTGAACGGGAAGCGAACCCGGGCCAGCTGCTTGGAAGGCAGCTAGCTATGCTAACTGCTAGACCACCAACGCTTGACTAAAAGAATAATTTCCAATATCTTTTTTAAGAAAAGAGAAAAGTCCATTTCTGAGAAAAATAGAAATTACTTCATCATTGTTGAGGAAGAGAAGATAAATGTTATTGATATTCATATTCCATTCAAAACAAGAATATTTAAATCGTTTTGTTGCCTGTAGTTTCTCATTTTTCTAATCTGTCTCTATTCAGAAAGCTTCGTACATTATTAAGACAAAAAAAATATTGTAATACACTTTTTTTTTGTTTATAAGAAGAAACTTTATAAATTTAAAATTCCAAGTTACTTTTAATAATGATTTTAGTTAAAACATTAATACAAAAAGTTTCAATTTAATTAAAAATTTTTTTTGTAATTTTTGTGTTAGAATTGTGAGTTTTAAAACGATTATTAATTAACATTAACATCAAATTAGAGTTATAAAGTTAAAAATGATTAGAATTAATTTAAAATTGAATTAAAAATAAAGCAAGGATAATATAAAAAAATGAAAAAAAGAATAATCAAAATGTGTTAAGGTTGGCTAAAGCATTTCCTTCTATTCAATAAATCGTTTACATTTATTTTGAAAATTAAGTTATTCCTATCAATGTGAATGCTACTTAATTAATAAAATCTTCAGTGCTTTACTGCAATCGTAGAATTGCTAATGAAGAGCTAAAGATCCATGGAACACAACTAAATTTAATCACTTCTGATGCCAATCAACACCTGACCTCTGAGCAACAATATACATATATACACACACACATTTATTTATAAAATATCAATTTAGTAGGTAAAGATAACCACTGCAGGGCAAAAACTTTCCAAAATACTTTCAAAAAGAACATTGATGAAGAAAAACAGTTTCAATAGATAGGTGATGAGTATTTTTTCTTCTTCGTTTGCTTTCTAAGTAATAATCGCTAAATATAAATTTACTGAACAGTAATTGGATGAATGTCGGAATGAGTATATTTTAATTACCTAAAGTAATATTTAAACTTAATTAAAAATCCTCAACTATCTTAAATTTTTTAATTTTTCATTCAGATTCAAATATGATCATAACAAGCAGATGTTAATGGTGATCATGTGATGTTTAATAATTTTTGAACAAACAGATGTGTTAGTTACAACACCACAAGAATCTTAATATCAATATATTGATACATTTTTAATAAACATTTTTTTTTTACGTTTTATAAAACATACATATTAAATTCATCACTACAGCCTAATGTTTAAACAAACTAATAGGTATATCTTCAATCTCTTGTTTAAGACAATACTATGATTAAATGAGATTCCATTTATTACTTAATTATAGCATTGCTTTGATAACAGATTGCTATTTTTTGTTTATGCATGAGGGCAGTGGTGAAGTATTTACATATAATAACCAGTTAGATGTTGATATAGCAGAAATATAAACTATAGATTCAGAATCTGTATGCCTAAATTCATTTACTTGTGGTGAACAATAAATATCTTGATTATAATTTTTATGTCATGTGATTGACGAGATGCTTTTGGAATTTATATGACCTTTCAGTTAATAAGCATACCTGGAAAAAGTTTTCAGCTATGCCAAGAGTAAATTCTTTATAATAAATTTTGTAATATAGCATTAAGAATATAGATTGAAAATACTTTTAAAAACTATATTAAAATTTTGATATATAATTTAAGTTATAAGTGACAAATATACATTGAGTTTTATTATATCCATAATTTTTATTGTCATGTTTTTTTTAAATAAAATAATTAGACAAAAAAAACTATTTTACCACATTGTAGATGGGTTTTAATTATATTTGTATTTTTATTAAAAACAAATAGAAAGATATGTTTATAAAATAAGTTCTTATCTATAAACAAAATATTAAAACACCAAACATCACATGGTCACCATTTCTTATGCTTGCTCATAACTGTTATTAAAACAGGCAAAACTCTCCATACAATAGTGCCATTCAGTGCAAGATAGAGTAATCAATTGATGCCAAAAATCTTGTGTATAAAATCCCTATCTAGTGCCTACTCATCCAATATCCCCAGAATAGTTTCTGGCTTGTGGCCTTCATCAGTGAGGAACCTTGGATCTGAGAGTAAAAGGTGGCTGCTGGAGGGTTGCATTAGATCCTAAGATCTAGGTGCAGTCCTCTCAGATCCAAGGCTCCTCATTGATGAAGGCCACAAGCCAGAAACTACTCTGGGAATATTGGATGAGTAAGCACTAGATAGGGATTTTATGCACAACCCTTCTGGCATCCATTGATTACTCTGGCTTGCACTGAGTGACACTACTGTATGGAGAGTTTTGCCTGTTTTTAAACAAAATATTAAAATGATTTTTATTGAATACTAATTTTAACATTTATATTTGAGTTATTTTAGTATCAATTGTTTTGAAATAAAAAAATATTGATTACAACAAGATTACTTATTAGCAATAATCAAATCTTGTTAACAATATTTGGCAAAAACAAATAACTGAAATCTATATAAAGATTAATCTTAAATTTTAAAAAAATATTAAAATTTTATATGAATCTTGTCATGTGGCTCATTTTCTTTCATGATACATATGTAAATGCTGTAACCAGTTTATAACTAACTATCCATTATACTTATGAGTATATAATATAGAGTACTATGGTTTTCTCTATTAATTAAAAAAAAGTGGGCTAACTGATGAATACTGGTTCCGCACAAAATCAATCTTGAGAACATTTATATTTTCATGTGTATTTATTTTTTAAAAAACCCAGATATATTAATCTTTAACTAGTTTGAAGGGTTGTTTTTTCATCCTTGGTGTTCGCCTTAAGATGTCGCTACTTCTAGGTAAATTCCTAGAAATATACCGTTTCACCGGCCTTCACCCAACCAAAGAGGAATTTTTCTACGTTATAAACGCAGAAAAGTCCTCACGTTATGTTGGACGGAGGAGGCGGCGGCGACAGAAGCCAACACAAAGAGACTTCTTTCTATGATAAAACACAGAAAGAGTTCCCGACGGCTGCCGGTTATGGCTTTTTTTCTATGCTAAAAGCAAAGAGAAAGAAATGCCTTGATCGGCTGCCGTAGTAGTCGATTTTGTTCATCATTTTCTCATAATAGTAGAATATTGATTTTCTCTGTAGTTTCGTGTGAGAGTGTGTGTCTTTGAAGCAGTCATAGTTTTTTTAAATTTGATAAGACGTCTATTTTTTTTAATGTGTTGTAACTTACTTTACTGTTGTAAGTTTAGTAATAATGTCCTGAAGATTCCATTACGAAGGGGTAACCCTCAAAAATTGCTTTTAAGGGTACGAAAGGGAAAAAAAATAAAGGATCACATGAAAAGTACCGTTTTCGTGAGAATTCGTCCATGACCAGTTACTTTTGCTATATATATACGCACAAACAAAAACAACCCACTGTCTAATTATTAGGAATTACTTGTCCGAAAAATAAAATTAGTCGGGTATTATTATTTTTTTTGTTTTGTTACATTTATTATTTCAAAATAAGATTAGTTTTTATATCTACACACTAACAAAAACAACCCAGTTCCTGATTAATTACTGTCTTTAAAAAAAAAAAGCAAATTCAACGGGGTTTGATTTTTTTCAATGGAGTCTTTGAATTACGGTTTGTTTGTTTTTATATATACACAAGATTTACCAAAAAAAAAAGAAACCCACTTTCTGATTAATTACTGTCAAAAGAAACGCAAATTAGTCGGCTATCATTTTTAAATTTAGTATTTCAATAACGGTACCCTTTTTATATAGACAGACTTAACAAAAACAACCCACTTTCTGATTTATTACTGTCCCCCCCCCCAAAAAAAAAGAAAACGGAAATTAAGTCGGGTATCATTTTTCAATCGAGTCTTTTAATGACGGTTCTTACTAATAGTAGTCGGGTATCAATTCTAAATTGTAGTATATAAATTACGTTACTTTTGATAGATTTAGAATTACGTCTTGCTTTTTTAATAAAATGATTGATTTACTCTTGACCAAAAATACCGTAACTTTAAAAAAAAAGACACACATAAAGTCCAAAAAAAAAAAATGAGAAAAAGCCCCGTAACTTTAAAGACACACACAAACTCAAAAACAATCTAAGATTAATAAACATTGACTTATTACGTCTTGCTTTGGAATCAAATTATTGATTTACTCTTGCAAAAAAAATACCGTAACTTTAAAAAGACACACCTAAAGTCCAAAAAAAAAAAAAATTCGAAAAAGCCCCGTAACTTTAAAGATACACACACAAACTCAAAAACAAGATAAGATTAATAAACATTTACTTATTACATCTTGCTTTTGAATAAAAGTATTGATTTACTTTTGCAAAAAAAAAAAAAAACACCGTAACTTTAAAAAGACACACGTAAAGTCAAAAAAAAAAAAAAATTAGAAAAACACCGTAACTTTAAAGACACACAAACTCAAAAACAAGATAAGATTAATAAACATTTACAAAAATGAAAAAAAATAACATCATATAATAGTATTAATTAGTAGAATATTTTATTACAAATCTAAGAAATCAGATCTTTTTAGATCAAATCGATCATTTAAGTCCGGCCCGGAATCGTTATATGTATATGTTTTCGATTAGCATCAACGCCATCTTAAGGCGAACACCAAGGATGAGAATACAACCATTTGAAGTTTATATTTAGTCTAAAGATAATCTCTAATTTAATAAATGATTAATGATAATCACTGAAGCATTTATTATAGATAGTTTGTGTCAAAGTTGTAAATAGAGTAAGTTTGACTCTTGTAAATCAAAAAATGTAACAATTTAAAAAAGAACCTGATAGTCATACTTTATATATATAAAGATGCATATGTGAGCCAGAAGCCAAATCCAATTGATACTAATTTGGCACTTTTGGAATTCATGGCTCCTGAAATATTTATTTATATTAAGTAACATCTTTATTAATAAAAATAAAGACATTTTAATAGAATGATATGCAAATACGTTTTAATTCACATAACATATATATATTATCTTCCACTACTCTATATGTCTTAACGAGAATGGTCTTTTCATTCAGGAATTCACTAACATTTTCTCACAAATCATTCTCCAATGTTATCACTTTGATCCAGATTGTTCAAGTTTCCATGGTATACTTCCTGTTGTAAAAAATGACTGAATTGGATTCTTCTGAAAAAATAACAAATGTTTTCAGAAATTAATGATTATATTACACTTAAAGAATCTTTGATTTATTTGTAGCTAAATAGAGAGCACCTGTATATATATGTACTGAATTACAAACAAGCATTTGCGGTTGCAACATAAATACTTGCTATTTGCTTTATACTGATCTGAAATAAGTTGATGATACTGCCAAAAGTATAATAAATATAGCACATGTAAATTTATAAATTATAACAAATAGTTGTTATAGACATAAGTATTTATTTTAATCCTTCCAATTATGAATACTGTTTTCTCCACAATATTGTGGTGAGTGCCTTTAAATTTATTAACATTCTTTATAATACAATTAAACACAACCATTCAAGCTATTAAGCAAGCGCTTTTTCTGAGTGTAAATAATAAATGAATAAATTCCACTCCCAACACAAGATATAGTATTTAGGAAAGAATAAAATGAATCCACGTATTCAATCCGACCCAAATGTATATATATATGGGCAAATCTTAAGTATTGGAAGTGAAAGTGTGAGAATAGATCACTCACTTTAAACAACTGTCTATGATATCCGAGTAAATGACGTCGACGAAATTACCTAGAATTTACTGAAACGTCACTCTCAAATATCATAGACAGTTATTTAAAGTGAGTGATCTATTCTCACACTTTCACTTCCAATACTTAAGATTTGCCCATATATATACATTTGGGTCGGATTGAATAAGTGGATTCATTTTATTCTTTCCTAAATACTATATCTTGTGTTGGGAGTGGAAATTATTCATTTACACTCAGAAAAAGCGCTTGCGTAATAACTTGAATGGCTGTGTTTAATTGTATTAAAAATTATTAAGCAGAGCGCTATATAAATAAATGTTTATTAACATTCTTTATATAAAAATGCATAAAAGCCAAAAAAAAAAGAAAGATATCAATTGATTTTGACCCGGATTAAAAGTGCACCCATAATATGAAAGTATCAAAACTTTGTTATGGCCTTGTAATCCCATAATAATTCAGTTCATAAATTTATACCAAAACAATATATATTATATTTTTTTATTATTATTACTATTGTTTTGTAATATTTTATAATAAAAAATATATAATAAAATGATCTAATGTTAATATTTTTAACAATGCTAATAACATTTTTAATAAAAAATATTAATAATAATATTTATATATTTTATTTAATTTATCATCGAAAATAGAAATGAGCAAAGTCCAATATACTGTCTTTTTTATATAAATAACATTTATATAACAGCTATATAAATATTAATTATACACAAAAGCCTTTTTAGGCATATAAGCCATGTGCCAAGAAAGGCTTTTTTATGTATAATTATTAATACGTTATACACTGTTATATATGATATTTTTGTTATTTCATTTAACCGTTTTTTATTTTTTAGAAATTCATCTAAATATTGCAAATTTAATCCATAAATGCAACAAGAAAAAAATAAAATCAGGTAATTGAAATATACATATATTTGCTGACCATGTTATTATTTTATATTACAAAAGTTTTAAAAAGTGTTAGCTATATTATTTGTTCAACAAAATGTGAGTTGTCTAAATTATTTTTCAAAGAAGAGTGATTCTATTTACCAAACTGAGAATTGAAAGCAAAATAGATATAAATAAAAAATTACAAGAAATAGATGTCTATGCCAAGAAAGAGGGAAAATCGATAATTTATTTTTAGGAGATAAATATATTATTTGTTGAAGTTTGTTCAAATCAAGTATACTATATTATGATCAATTTCCAATACATTTGGAAGCCTCTGATGAAAAAAACCATGCTTTTAAGAATAGGAATACATTCTATACTTGAGAAATTTATTATAAGCCAAAATATTTAATCAACATTAAATAATAGCACTAGGTTCATGTCAATACTCTAGAGCAGGGGTGTCTAACAAGTCAATCATGATCCACCGGTCGATCGCAGAGCCAATCTGGTAAGAACTGTTGGGTAACAAGGGAAACAAATTAAGTCAAGATTTTAAAGTTTTTTGTTATTTTTGTTTTTGTTCTAATTTTTTTTTCATTTCTAGATAGGTGAAGTCCACTAAGCCGTATCATTATTGAAAATAATATTTTTAAGCTTGATTTAATGTAGCTAATTTGAACTAATAAATATTGTTAATAATTACTCATGTTGCTTTAATTCCTCTGGACATGAATTTTTTGGCCCGTTAAATAATTGTTATTTTTTACTAGGTAGATATATAAAAAGTAGTATGTATTTTACACCTCTCTCTACTTGACTACGCCTACGATAACAAGTCGATCGCAGCACATTTTTAAAATAAAAAGTAGATCTTAATGAACACAAAAGTTGGCCACCCCTGCTCTAGAGTAAATTAAATAGATTAAATTATTGTTTTTAAAAGTATATGCTGAATGTAATCAAAGAAAGTTATGTGTTTTATTTTCTTGATACATAAAAATAATATCTTTAGAATTCACTTTTTTTAATTATTTTTTTTTTCTAGTACATTGAAAATTATATTATTTCACCATTCAAATCGAAAGACTTCAAAAATGTTCAAAAATCATGATAATCATAATTAAATATAAAAATTCACTTGCTTACTTAATACTCTGAAGCTTGTATGAGTTTATTTTTGATAACAATATTATGAGAGGTTTCAAATCCTGATGAATAGAAATTATTAAAATATATCTATATATTTCAGTAATTAATAAAGAAAAAAGGAATTTTATTGTTTGGAATTAATGAGGTAGTGTGATGGAATTATGGAAATGTCCTGTGAGAGGAAATTATATATATATAAATAAAACCATTAAAGCCAGTCAATATTAGAAAATCCCAATGTTAATAACAATCAACAATCTCAAACTGTTGTCAAGACAACCTCCTTTTAACAATAAGCAATATATGAGTAAAATAAATAGATGAATTTGATGCTCAGTATTAAATATAGGATGACTATGAAATAAAAATAGATAAAATTGGAATAATAGTGTTTAAAAATTAGAAAGTTTTGTAAATATTACTATTACGTCTTAAACTGACTTTCAGAGAGAAATGATGTTTAGTTTATCATTTATTTTATTATAGATATTTCTATGTTGGGAAATTTAAGACATGCCACTACATATATATAATAGATGGATAAAATAAATATCTACAATATGAAATAATTATTAACTTTGCTAATACATATCATGGAAAATAGTCTTTAGATATATTTGTAATAAAAAGACCATATAATGAAATATAAATGGACAAATTATCCATTTAATAATCTATTTCTATAATCCTAATGTATTAAATAACAAGTATTAACACATGCATCATTACTATGTTTGTAAATAAGAATGAAATTTGAATTAGGATTAAGTTTATCATTTTACTTAAAGTAATAAATCCTACTAGAAGGTCAAATTATCTAATTCGTCTTACTGCTTTATATTAATTCACATGACCTGATTTTTATTAATGAGCATAATTGATCAAAATTACTATTTTGGTTAGTCTTTATTGCTTTTAATCAACTAAAATATTCCTAATGCCTTTATATAAATATATTATTTAATAAGCCTAAGTTGTTTAATTGAGGAAAATTTTCTGCCCTTTATTCTCAATGTTTACTGGTCAGTTTTCTATTTTGGCATAATTATATATATATACCACATGATAACATTCAAAACTTAAATAAACTATTGCAAGATAATCTTTATAGATAAAACAGAGATTGCTTTGACAATATATTGTAGGACATATGGTTTATTTAAGATTTGCTTATCATATAATTTACATTTAGAAACTGTTCTAGCTATTAACAATTTATAGGTTTAATATATATATATTGTAATGAGTTGAGAAAAGTAAGCAGTGATCGTACATGGGAAAAGTGGGGTAATGGAAAAATCATCATCAATCCCAGTGCAAATATTTATAATATAAAATTTGCAACAAAAAAAAATAACATTTAGGATATAAAAGATATTAAAATAAGCTATTCAAGATATTACTGGATAATATTAAAGTAATGATATTAAAAAGAGCATGAGATCATCGAGCGATCAGCCAGCTAACCCCTTAGAACAACTAAAGTATTATAAACTATATCAACCAGCATTATCGAAAGTAAAAGTACTCATTCAAAAGTAATATTCAAAAAAATAATTCATCATCATGAATGATCTACCAAAATACATCAACAGTCAATCTTGTGACTGGATTGGAAATGGGCCTTCTATAGACCAGGCTAAGTATTTAGCTCTTGCTAGCTTGTCGCAGATTATTGAAACCATTAATATGGATTCAACACTTAAGTGGTATTCCATTAGAATACATAATCATCAAAACAATAATGCTGTAATATTAAAACATGCTGATCATCATCAAGACTCTGGGCACTTAGTACCATTAATGTATTGGCAGTTATAAAGTTAATTTCTAATAAGACAGCTAAAATAATATATAGTGTATGGGCTTTAAAGAATATAATATTATGCACCAACCAGAATGATGATGGTTGATCATCACTGGATACCCCAAAACACTAATATATGTCCCCATTTATATATCAGCTTGTGCTTAAATCTAGCTCAGATAACATGACCTCTATTAGTGTTATTGTGACCAAGAGTTAATGAAATGCAATTTTTAACAATTGAATAAGTTTATTAATAACAATAGAAATTGATGTTAAGGTCTCTAGAATATGGCTACACACATAAGTCTTCTGATTTTGATTAACATACAGTAATAAAAAATATCAACATTATGATTTACATATATGTGATTTACAAAATTCAAGTTATTACATTGATTTGCATATATGTTCCAATAGATTTATTTAAAACCAAACAGCATGCACACATGTGGTTTAATATAAAATGAACATTTTTGAAGTGATATTTAGTACTAAAAAAATTAAAATTTACATATGTTATACTTGACAAGCATTGATCCATATATGCACACATACATGTGTGTGCATGTAATTTCTAAACAGATTTGACTTGTTACAAAATAATTATCAAAATCTTAAATTATATACAAATACAATAAATGATTAAAGTTTTTCTATAGGTGTGGATTAATATAAAAACAAAATCCAATTGGTTACATTGTGGTTTTCCATACATCTTATGGGTTCATTTACAGCACACATATAATCTGCACACATATGCACATGTTATAAACAATGAATCTATTTCAATTGGCAATTAATAAATTTTTTAAAAAATGATTGTATTTTATATATACGTCTATATATTTATGCACACAGAGTGCAGTACAGTTTGGAAATGGATATGTGAATTGACCTTTAATAAAAAATGATTACATTTTACATATATGTCTGTGCATGTATATATGCACACTGACATTTATCCATTTTAGTTTTCTGCAATAGTAATATTATATTTTTCATAGTTATTCAAAATATACTTTCCATAATTAATTTATTGATTAAAATACATTAATTTCACACATATATGTGTGTATCAATAAAAAAATCAGTTATCAAATTCTATCGTAAAATTTTACAGTTCTTTTTTTAAAAAAACATCCGTTTATAAGTTCCTTTTTTATATATATATAAAATAAAAGTCAATCTTGATGGATTATTGTTGATAGAATAATTTAAAAATATAGATTTTCAAAATAATACTTTTGCAAGTTTCTTTTAATTCAAGCAAAAATTAGTTATTTGTTTTAAGTTACATCACTATTGCAGGTTGCCATTAATCATAACATCTTTAAATTTAAAAATACATGTTTAAAAATGTCCTTTTAAGGAATATTAAAATAACTTCTTTACAATATATATATATGTAAAATCATCTATGTGCCTTCTTTTAGACATGTGACTCAAACAAATTTTTCATTTGTTTTACTTTAAATTATTAAGTCACAAATTTAAAAGTCATTTTAAGGATTTTAAATGAACTCACCTACTATATATATGTATATGTGTGTGTGTTTATCTGTGCATCTGCCTTTAGATAAATCAGCATATGTATAATTATTTCTTCAGCAACTGATGATTTCTCTCGAAGACCAATCCAGGTAATTTTCAGCATTGGGAAAGTATAATCAGGTATAGTGGCATTCCATGAATTCCTACTGCCTAGAATTTGATGAGCTTCAGGCTAGAAGACTGTTTTAGTCCATATTTAAGGCTAATGATTGATTTGAAGTGACCATGGCTTCATGTGAATCAAAACTGCTCCATAGAACCAATAGACTGCTGCTGGATTTCCTGCCTTGACTTCAGATACATCTTCATGGGAACTATTTTTTATAACTCTCCAAACAGCCAACTGCTTCACAAAAATATTAAGACAAGAACTGTTGCAGCTGGTCTATTTGGCCACATTTTTTCAAAATATAAAACCAGAGTGAACTTTTCAAACACTGCTATCGAGACTGAACTAATCTTTTCCATCCAGCCTTAGTCTTGGTAAGGTGATAAAAACACTAAATTTAAAAACTGTTTTTATCTTGATTAAAAAAAATTTCAATCCTTTTGAAAGCAACTTTGACCTTTTTATCAAAGTGTGATGTACCTGTTTTTACTTAGATAGAGAATTGCCAATTAATTAAAAATATTTCAAAATAGACATTTTTACAATTATCAAAAACCATATATAAATGGTAAACTTAAAATTCTTCTCCACTGCACAGTCATGAAACATAAGAATAAGGTCATTTGAAAAAGACAAATGATTCCCATGATACTTATATTAAACCAGCTGCCTTCAGATGGTCAGGCCATAATATCTTATACTTGTGTTTGTCATTTATTCAACATGTATCAATACCAAATTATTACAATTTGTCTTACAAGGGCCAAATTTTCTCCATTCACAGTTTTGACTCTATCCACTTTAGATAAGTATAATATCATTAATGCATTTATCTAAAGTGTATGATGTTAAATTCGTGACTGAAAATTTGATGTAAATTTATAAGGTGCCAATGAGCTTAAACTTTGGTGAGTATTTTATTGGTAGATAGATAAAGCAATAAATAAACAATTATCTAATGAATAGATAATTTGGAATATATGAATCAATATCTCAGAAATCATGTAATTTGCACAACAGATAAATCCAATGATGCATTGATTAATAATAATATATATTTTATTAAGAGAGTAACATGAATGAAGTTCAATAATTATAAATTTAAATTAGACTATTGCATCATTATAATCCATTCTGGATATATTGCAACAACTATGTTTCAATCTACACTTCAAATACTATTTAAACATATACATTTCACAATTACACCAAAGGGTTAGTACATACAATCTTTCACACAATAAAAACATCTCTTTGTATATTTTTTAGAAGAATAAAGCTTTCATCACAATTATATTCAAAATAAAAATTTAGATGTTAATTGCACTTGATTTTAAATTATTTTGCTAGAAGTATTAAAGCTGATCTATTTGTTAAGTTCATATTAAATAATATATAGGGTATATGAGCACAGACTTTCATATGACCCACCATTCTCCACACTATCTCATAATACTGATACACTTGAACACATATATGTTGAAAAGATAAATAATCACCAATATATGTATTTCATGCTAAACAAGCAATCATCAGTTGGTCCAGATTATCATCTCTACACATATATGCTATAAGTGCTCAGATATATATTAAGATAGCCAAACCTCATACTTTAATGGACAGGCTTCAATCTACTCCACACACCAACACTTCAACCGCCCATCCAATTGAAAATCTGATGATGGAACGCTCAAAGACCACCCTGTGTCTGTGCTCATATACTCTATATATTACATATATAGATACAGGCGTATAATAAGCCTGTGTGTTTCAGTTATTAAATAATATAATAAACTGTATTATTACTTTAGATTTTAAAAGAACGAATTTTGACTATATATATATCTTAAAACATTCTGTGATGTTTTCCATAACATTCCTATGATGATAAACGATGATGCATATCTGCATAGGCATTATTCATAAATGGTATCCAACTATTCTCTTTATTAGATATTACTGTTCATATCGAGACCAACATTCAGCTGCTTCAGACTCTCTGCATTAGAAAATGATGATTATTTTATTGTTATCACTTCATTTATTTTTACAGATACTAAATGAGAAGAAAGAGTTCATGCCCCCTTCTTCGCAATTTCTACTCAATATGCAGTGCATTTTGGCTTATATCTTAAATCCATAAAATATTAAAGAACAGGTAAAAAAAAAATCTATCCGAAGTAAAATTCTCTGTTCTCCTTCTTCTTTCTGTGTTTTCTTTCTTTATAATTATAACAAAGTTTATTATTATTCAATATGATACATTTAATATTTTATTTTGAATTAAATAAATAACACATTCACTTTTATATTCATTCTGAATTTGATTAATTTAACTATTAAACATGAATTATATTTAACATTGTATGATTGCTAATTGTTTTCTTTATTTATGATTTGAACTATAGATGAATAATATGCGATGGATATGAATATCACAATATATGTACATGCTTTTTGTAGATAATAGCTGTGATAAAAACTGATAATGTTAAAATACAGAAAATATATTAACTAAGTAATATTAAGCTAATTCCGTATATTTTCAAATATATGAATCATAATATCAAATAGTTGTAATATAAATTAGATTTGTTTTCAAGTTTTTTTTTTTTGTATAGTGACCACTTGAGTTAGTGAATTACAAGATGAACCACTGTAATTGTTTAAATAGTAAAATTCAATGAATCATCATCATCAACCATTATCAATCCACTGCAGGATGAAGGTTTCTCCAAGTTCAATCAATTTTTTCCGATCTTTAGCTTCTCTTCTCCACATCACCCCTGCACACTTTCTTATTTCATCCATCCATCTCACATGTGGTCGCTTTCTGGGTCTTTTACAATCTCTTGGAATCCAGTTTAAAATTTCAATTGTACATCTATTATCATCTCTTCTAGAACTATGTCCAGCCCAACCACTTCAGTCTTTTAATTTTTTCAATGAGATCAGTAACACCTGTTTGTTCTCTTACCCATACATTGCGTTTTCGATCTCTTCTTGTTACTTCCAACATGCATCTCTCCATACTTCTATGAATGGTTTGAACTCTCTGTATTGCTCTTCTATTAAGTGTCTAAGTCTGATATTAAATTATATTGAAAGGAATAAATAATATTCGAATGAGAATCACTAACAACTAACAATGATGAAATTTATTACATGATTTCTCTGAAGTATTTTAAACATTATATTGTATTCATAATCATGAAAATTAAATAGAAAAGGAAAAAAAAAACAGATTTTCAATTTATCTGATGACTGATCCTTGTTAAACATCTAGTTCTTCCATATGTTTCAGAGCCATGTTGAACATACGGTGAATCCACAAACAATGCCATAGTTTATTTCAAGCTTCCTTCATGTACAAATATATGTAGCAGATAATAGCTCATATTTTGTTGATAAATATTGATTATAATAAAATACACATTGTTTTATTGAACTGCAAGTATACAGTACTTTTCAGCATGCACATAACAAAGATACTTTTTATATTACATATGCATATATAAACTAAGATTATAGTAAAACATAATGTTAAAAAAATAATAATATAGTTATTAATAATAAATTGAAGAGACACATTTATATATCTTTTACTGTAATAATGTTTTGATATTCTGCCATTCTAAGTTTTATAATGTAAAAAATCCTAAAACAGAATTTAAATATGAAATTTAGTAACATTTATTGTACTAAGTATAATTTCAACTCTTTAGCACCATATTCATAGTTAGTCTGCTGAGAACATTAATTTTTTGCTGATTTAAATATTATTTGATTTTTGGTTCATTACATATTCATTTTGTGTAATGAAAATGTTTGCGATCATTTCTTTCTTCACACTGAACTTTTACAACACCTGGATCACAGTTATGGTCATCCTCTCTTTCATGATTATGAAAGACAGAGGAATTAACAGCTTTGAATTTAGTCTTAGACTTTTCTTATACTTGAATGAATATTAAATCATTCTAGTTCTAAAATTTACTCTGGTCTCACTGTAATATAAATATGAGCAATCTTTTTGGCTGCACAACATAAACCTCATTGGGTCAGACCAATGTTAAATTATTGTCCTTTGTGTTGTTAATAAGCTTGTTCAAATTTATGGGAGTTCTGAATCTGATATTAAATTTGTCCAAGCATATTTGTGCTATTTTATTATCCCTACATGATAAATAAGATAGAGCAATCCAGGTTTTATTACTTCTATTATCAGTCATTTTATTAATTATTTTGAATTGCTCTTTATATCTACGTATGTGAATTTTGTAATAGCCTGCTTTTATCAAATCACCAAAAAAAATTAATGTTTTCAACAGACCAATCATGAATATGATGTGAAAGCATTAAAAGTCTGATTTAAGAAATGGTGATCATGTGACATTTTTTACATTATGATGTCTTTTATTGCACATTTGCTCATGCATTCACTTAAGTAAAAAGAATAAGGATAAAAAACTGACTACCATATTTTTGTTTTAAAGTAAATGACAAAATATCTGATTTTCTTCACTATTAAATACATTCTGGACAATATTCTGGGTTTTTTTTAACTATTTTTTTTTCTCTTAGAAAAACATAATTGTTATTTAGAAATTAATATCTGTCTTTATTTTAACAATTCTTAAAAAGTATCAAATTTTATTACATTTTAAAACTTTATAAAGTTTTAAACATTACAATCAGAAAGTATTTTATTATGCAAAATACTGCATATCAAATTCAAAAAGAATAATAAAATAAAATGTGGTTTCAACATAAACTAAAGAAATTTACATATGGTACTCTGAGATGGAAAAATGGCTACTAGGTATTGTAAAATTTATTTACAAATTTTTTTTTTTTTTAAACATGATCATCCACGTCAGTCAAAGATAAAAAATGGCTGATTGAATATCATAAAATTTACAAATTTTCATTTTTTTTTCTTTATTTATTTACATTTTTGTTTAATATGTTTACACTTTTCTTTAGATAGCACATAAGTGAAATCATATAGTTAGATATAACATATTTTGTGACTTCACTATATCCTTAAAAGAAGAAAATTTAAAGCTCACATGACAATGGCAAAAAATCCCATAAGTCAACCTAGTGTGACTATACATAATGTATGGAAAACACTAATCAACTTTGCTCTTAGTAAAAAGTGGAGAAATCAGGAGGAACCTCATAGATAAGTATATGAAATTACTACATACTGTTGCCTTTGGCAGGATGGCTCAGTTGGTTAGAGCGTTACCTTAAAATTCAATAATCAAGAATCTAAGGACCCAGTTCGAATCCCATGCTAGTACTGTCACTGGTCAGGCCAGCAACACCCAAAGAAGAGGGGAGAAAAATACCTCTCGAAACATTGTGCATATACTAACCTGTTTGCTGTGATATTACTAACAGATGAATGTATTTGGAATATTTAAATAAAATTAAACTCTTCTAAAGACATTCAACACATATATTAGATGATGGAAATAGTCCAATATAAAAATACAGTCAGAATGTGTGTTAAAAAGAAAATAAACAAGCATTTTTAAATAATTGCACAAAAAATGCTGAAATATTTCATAACTGGTGAATTAGAAATTTTTATTCACTGAATGAAAATTGTTTAAAATTTTGTAGAAGCAATCACCACACTATTTATTATTTAATAATAAATTATTTTTTTGAGGTGATAACAGAAAATTTAACAATTATGTTGAATTGATGTGTATTCAGAATATTAGAGGCATAATTCAAGTCAGTGGATTTAAATTATTTTTTATTCTTCCAAAATTTTAAAATTAACAAAATTTTATAATTATTTAAATATATCAATATATGATTTAATAAATAGTAGAGATTAATGTTTAATCAATTATAATATTTTAAAAACAAACATTTTCCAAATTCTGGAAAAAACTAACAAATTTTGCACATATACAAAAAACTATCAACAATCATGTATTTTCTATAACTTGACTAATTCAAGCACTAAAAGATATTTTTAAAAGAACAAATCTCTTTTTACATATATATAAATTAAAGAATGTATAAATGCTAAATGAAACTCAAATATAGAAAATGAATATAAACCAAATGCTAGAACATTTCAACAGTGCTACCTGTAATTAGAAGCACAAACTCTGAATTCTCACATCTTAGGATTTCCTTTCACTTAAATTGAATAAATCAGATGTTGTGTTTATAAATACAGGTAGTGTTGTTGAAACGTAGCATTGTTTAATATTCATTTATTATATATATATATAACAATTTAAATGCCCTGTAGCAATATTACTTTCAGTCACACACCCTGTTTAAATAACGAAAAGCTTGAATTTTGCAACCATGGTTGAAAATAATATAACTATGGGACATTTACAATATTTTATATAGATTTCAATTAACATTTTGCAGCGTTTCCTTTTAATATATATATAAAATGATAGTATAGATATTGCTGTATAACGTAAAATAATATCATTTAGCATATTTTTAGTTTTCTTGTAATGTGTGAACACTTTCTTATAAAAATCTATAAAATCTCAAATAAAGGTTACTAAATGAAGTACAAATAAAAGATAATGAAATAACCAAATAATAGATTTATTCTAGAATGAGTTATTTCTTTGTTTGATTAGAAAAGTTTGTAAAATGATCAAATACAATATTTTAATCTCTGTGTGTGCTATTAAAATTGAATAAAAGGATAGGATAAAACTGATACTACTTATAATTATTTATATATAAAATCTATAAGGTAGAAAATTGGTCTAAAATATTGCAAATTTGGAATTTGTTCCAGTATTTGTAAAATCATAGTCTTTATAAGTATAAATGATTTCATTTGTATGTAAAATAATTCAGTAAAAATAAAAGTTTGTTATAGTAATGATAAAACGATAAAATATAAAACTCTTTTTTTAAAAAAAAAATGGTTAAAATAATAATGAGCTTAATCTGAAGGGAAAAGCAAACCAATTTTTTCTATTTTCACTACTTTTATAAAGTCATGTAATAAGTTGAGGTTCCAACAATATGCATTTAATTCCTTAATTATAAATTTATTTAAATGCACATTGATTACGTAAGTAATATTTACTAAGGCTGTGTAACCTCAAGAATATACGCGTAAAAATGCGATAGGAGGGACCTCTACAGGTTTTAACCACATGCTTACGTTTTAAGGAAATTTTAAATCAATAAACAACATGGGCTTTATTGAGCAAAAGGGTTTAAGTTTGGTATCAGCTGCAATAATTATAGATTGAGATGATATATAAAGTCTAGTTTCAAATACTGAAAATAGTTGATGTTCAGCATTTACTAGTTACCTATTTAACTCACACAGATCTTGTTCGTAAATAGAGTTAGTGGCAAGAAAAGTTCCAGCCTTGCAGTAGTCGCCAATGACATGAGAAAAGACTGTAAATCCATATAAATGCTGAAGCTTTCATAAATTATAGCAGCATGAAAAAGTATTCATAATACAGTAACAAAAACAAAAATGTTCAGAAAATTCAAACAACGTCGTGACTAAGTCATAAAAATATAGTCTGTTGAACCTTTTAAAAAGTTAGATTTTGAATGATTGAATAAAAAACATCTACCTTCAAAATCTCTATGTGAAATGATTAAAGTTTAATAAAATTTTAATGATTGAAAAGTGACATAATCTTAAAGCAAGTTTAAGAATAAATCTTCGTCAAGCGTTGGTGGTCGAGTGGTCAACACAGCTGCCTTACAAGCAGTTGTCCGGGTTAGCGGGTTCGCTTCCTGGCCGATGCTATGACACATGAAAAAACAAAGAATAAATTTTTCAAAATAAAAGCACCTAAAAGAAAGCAAGAACTGTAAAGAATTGAATCTTCGGAAATATATGAATATGTTAACGCAGTTGTTCAAACATGCTGGCTAATTTCAAAAGCATATACAAAATCCAAGATTGAACCTGAAATTCAAATTACCTACATGAGAACACTTAATTTATCTTAAATAAAGTTTAAACTATAGAAATTTGCTGTCTATATATTATAACCTAACAGTATCCTGCAATTGTATAATATAATTTAAAAAACTGTAAAAATTTTATTGGATTTATTTTTATTGTTAAGCAAATATATTCATTGCTGCCATTGGGTGAATGGCATATAATATAATCAATATAAAGTACAAAAGTTTATCATATTAATATTTAAGAAAACATAATTTTATAAAGCATTTAAAAATAGCTTCTCAAGGAGATTTTATGATCAATGCTTATATAAATATACATACACTTATATTTTTGTTATTATTCTTCTAAAGAATAATTCTAGCAAATTGTATAATCAAAGAGATGTGCTCACACTTGTAAAACAAATAATTTAATATAGAAGTATAGAATAGAGTTATAAATATGACATTACAACACTAAACTATTTTAAAGTAAAGTAATTGTGTTTCAAATTACATTTTTATTAAGGTATAGAACAAACAATTTTTACATTTTATATTTGTGTGTGTATAGTTTATATATTTAAATTTAGACTTAGTAAAATTAATTTGAATTGATTTAGTTTGCTAGAATATTTATTTAATAATTGACTTAAAAGGTTCAGTTTAAATTTAATTGAAGTAAATGTCTGAGAACTTCATAGGTTTATGATTTATTTATTTTAAATAAATGATTGTAATATTATTTTAAACCTGAAAGTAAAAATGAAGCAATTGAAAAAGCTTAAAATTATTAGTTTCCTTCTCTTCATTTTTGAATGGAGTTCATAATAATCATGATTCAAAAACCATCAATAATCTGCATTTTAAAATAACATTCTTCCAAATTTTCCTGGAAAAACCAGGAAACACCAATGCATAATGAAAAATATAGGTATAAAAACTTTAAATAACCATTTTATTTGCCTTCAACAACATAATCAGCTAGACTGAAAAACAACAAATAAACCAGAAAGTGGCATTGATTGATTGACTATTTTTTTCTTCTCATATATCATAGCATCGGGCGAGACGCGAACCCACAACTGAAACCAACTACTTGCTTGTAAGGCGGATGCGATGACCTCTTGGCTAACAACACTTGATGATTGACTATTATTTCAAGAAATTTCATTTATTGCGATCAACTGTTAATGGAAAATAGATAAATTGACTCATGGAATACTGTTTAACAACATAAAATTAAATTTCTAGACTTCTTCAATTGAAAGTAATAGTAAATAGCTGATATATATGGAAAATTATGTTTATCAATTTCAAATAAATTGCTGATATTTTTTCTTAAAATATTGGAAAATAACTTTTCTTTTCACTTCAAAAATGTGCATATTATGTCTCAACATTGTGAATCTATTTCATCTTTTATTATGGAAGAAAAAACTTTAAATAATACTTTTTTAACTCAAATATGCCATCATTGCTTGGAGAAATGCTGAACTTTAATTCAAAATTAATGAAAATCACTTTGTTTATGGATGATAAACTATTTTCTTGACCATATATACAATCAGAACTTTTAGCAACATAGATTAAAGATCTATAAATGAATGAATTAATAATATACTTCAAATGAAAAAAGTACTGAAATCTAATCCTTTCGATAAAAGTATAATACCTTTTCAAATGGATTAAATTGCTTTGTATAATAAACTATGACTCATTTCTAATGCTTAATGAAATAAATAATGGATTATGAATATTAAATCTTTAAATGCCACTAATGGATTATGGATTATCAATGCAAATATTGAATATAATATATGTCAAATTTAGAAACGAACCTTAAAATGGATTAACATATTAATTATAATTTATCTTGGATTAACAAGTGTGTCAAATGGAATATTTTAATCTTTATAACATATTTTATGTATGCTGAAGTGCAATAAAAAAGGAAAGCTATAATTAAATAACTATGTCCTCATAGTCATAGCATTAGAATGATCATGGGAAAAATGGTAGTATACATATAAACAAAATATTTTCATAGCTTATGCAAATTAAAGAATACCTTTTTAGAGAGAGGAGGAAAGCATGGTTTCTTTCAGTTTATAGCATTGTTGTTATTAGTTATGTGTATGTGCCAAACTTCTTTTGTGGCAGATAAGGATTCAAATATATAGCTAGTGATATTCCAAGAAAATTGATTTATACTCAAGCTTATCTGAGGCTCTTCTCTCTCTCTCTCTATATATATATATATATATATATATGGTATTTCACCCAGCCTGGGGACCTACAACTTTGTATACAGTGTTTGGGGTTTGATCATTGTCAAACCTATCCTTGGGTAATCTTTTAGTAGAAGGAGAAGCACAAATGCTTATAAAATGTATTAGCGAGAGGATTTTGCAAGATTTTTGGTGCTTCCACCCTCTTCCTTCTACTAGCAGATGATAAACAATTCCTAGGGTAGCTTTGACACTGATGAAATCCCAAACACTGTATACAAGATTGTATGCATCTTGCTTGGGTGCAACTCCATGTATTATGGTGAATATAATGCATTCCTCCTCACTCAGCTTTCACAAGATTGATATCTATATAGAAGAGCCTCAGACAAACTGAAGTATAAGTCAATTTTTTTGGAGCACCAGAACATCACTGGCCATACATTTGAAACCTTATCTGCTACAATTGCTTGCATTGAGAGAAATGACTCTAGATGAAATATCAAAAAAGCTTGGCAAATAACTAATAACAACAATGCTTATAAACTGAAAGGAATCACATTCCCCCTTCTCTAAGAAATGGACTCTCTAATTTGCATAAGCCTTGAATATATTTTTGCTTATATATATATATTGTAAGAGAGGACTTACAACCAACCATCACACCTATCACAGTTTTTTGACAATGTTTGAATTCAGGCCAAGTGGTAGGCAAATAATTTATCCTACATACCTGCTTATACACATGTATAAACATACATATAAACTAATATGTTTGTCTATTTGTAAAAATTAATTTTTTTCTCCTTCATTTAATATCATTAACTAAAATAATAATTAATTGACTTATAAGACAGACATAATCAAAGGTCAAAATATATTAGATCGAATTAGTTGCTAGGTGATGGACTTTAAATAATGAAGACTAAATAAAATAATAATAATAATAACAACAACAACAACAACAACAACAACAACAACAACAATAATAATAATAATAATAATAATAATAATAATAATAATAATAATAATAATAATAATAATAATAATAATAATAATAATAATAATAATAATAATAATAATAATAATAATAATAATAATAATAATAATAATAATAATAATAATAATAATAATAATAATAATAATAATAATAATAATTCAATTCAATTCATTTTATTTACCGTACAAAACTACAACATAAAGCCAATTACAGTATTGTACCATAACAAATATATAAATACATAAATGAGTTTAAATGACAAATTATTAATATAAGTATGTGCCATATTTTAATAAAAGATAATTAACACATTTAAAAATCTAAAGTAAAATTAAACATCAGCATATAAACAATTATTATTAAGACATTAATAATAACAAATAAATAAAAGGGATAAATATAAAACACATAACAAAATAATAAATAAAAAAACAATTTAACAAATATATATATATATAAACAAAACCAAGTTAAACCAATCAAATCTGGCATTTAAATTTAATAACATTACAAAATTGATTATAATCTAAATTGAAGTAATTAATATTACTACAAATCTGATTATATAAAGATAGTAGCCTAAATAAAGGAGAAAATCTAAGAACATTGGAATGACAAGTTTTAATGTAACAAACAGAAGCTGACCGAGTATCATGCACATGAGATCTAATTATAACAGTAAAAATTGTGTTAGATAAAAGAACTATTTTATTAACAAGTTTATAAAGATATTTAAGATCTCTATATTGTCTTCTAGAAGAAAGATGAACAACAATTTTATTTCCCAAAGAAACATATTTAGAAAACTTATTAGAGACTGATTGTAATAAATTACATCCCTGTTTAGAGCTAGGATTCCAAATGACTGAACAATATTCAGTGATGGGAAGAATCAATGATAAAAATAATTTAAATTTTGTATCACTACTGAAATGATAACCAAACCTTAGAATAGTACCTATAATTTTTAAAGCCTTACCAATATTCATTTCCAAATGAGGAAGAAAGGATCCATTACTAGAAAATATAACTCCCAAATCTTTTTGGGATTCAATGGAAGCAATTTTGTGAGAATTAATAAAATAAGAGAAATGCAAAACTTCAGATTTTTTAGAATATGAGACTAAGGAACATTTACTGAAATTAACAGTCATATTATTTAAATCACACCAAGCACTAAAATTATCTATATCCTTTTGAAGAAGAGTGCAATCAAACACAGATGTGATTCTTCTAAAGATTTTACAGTCATCTGCATAGCACAAAAGATAAGAAGATTTTAAGCAATCCTTAAGGTCATTCATATAAATGTTAAAAAGCATAGGTGCTAAAATACTACACTGAGGAACTCCCAAATTACATTTAAAATTAGATGAAATAGTATTATTAAATTTAATATATGCAGTACGACCATGAAGAAAGGATTGAAACCAATAAACAAGCTTAGTAGAAAAACCCATTTGATATAATTTGTGAAGAAGAATACTGTAGTCTACATTATCAAAAGCTTTTGATAAATCAAAATAAATAACATCAAGTCTCTGCTGGTCCTCAATTGCATGAGCTATATGATCATAAATTGTTAGCAAATTAGTTTTTACAGATCTATTAGGTATAAAACCATACTGTGAAGAAGAAATGAGCTTACTAACATCTAAAATAATTTTATTATAAACACACCTCTCAAAAATTCTAGCAATAGTATGTAAAACAGAAATAGGTCTACAGTTATTAACACAATCATGTGAACCATTCTTAAAAATTGGGACCATTTTGGCACACTTAAGCACATTAGGAAAAACACAATAATTCAGTGATAAATTAAAAATAAATGCAAGAGGAACTGCAATAAATTCAGCTAGCCCTTTGTAAATAAATGAAGGAATATTATCATTTCCCAAACTAGAATGAATTTTAAGTCGCTTAATAGCCATAACAACATCATCCTTAGAAATATGGCCAATCATACAATGAACAGTTGAAGAATTACAAAATAATGCAATATTTGAAGATATTGCATCATGTGATGAATATACATCAGCAAAATGTTTTGAAAAGTCATTTGCACTTAAAGTGAAACCATGAGTAGCTTGAACCTTTTTTCTACCCAAACCAGACTTTTTAATGAAATCCCAAAATTCTTTAGGGTTAGATGAAATATTAACCTCAATTCTTCTAATATAATTCTTCAAATATCTTTTATAAACATGCTTCACCAATCTTCAGAAATTAATAAAATTATTATTAAAAAAGATATTCTGTGTTTTAAAATAAAGTCTACGATGATAAGACTTCCTTTTAATAATTTTAATAAGATCGCATGAAAACCAACGAGGAAAACCCTTATAAAAAGGTCGCTTATTGGGAATATACAAATCAATAAAACCATTAAGAATCTTTAAAAACTCATCCAAGCAATGATTTACATCACTAAAAGAATACAAAAAATTCCAATTAACTTTAGAAAAGTTTCTAAAAAAATCAAAATAATTACCCTTCCCATAATCCTTTCTTGAAATATTAGAAAAAATAATCTTTGAGTGACAAACGTTAATATAAAACTCAAAAGGTGGATGATGAGCATCAATAGGAAAATTAACAGAGACAACTTGAAAATTACTAACTACTGTTGAACTACATAAAATATAATCCAAAGTACGATGAAAGGAATTAACAAATGGGTTATATTGCTTGAGTCCTAAAAATTTACAGAACTGTAACATTCTAGAAGCTTTAGAAGACAAAAAAGAAAAGTGTGTAGTAATTCTACCCTGATATAAATCTGGAATATTTAAATCCCCAGTAATAATAACATTATCATAGCCAATCAGAAAATCTTAGTGATGTCAAAAAATAATCAAACTCCAACAATGACAAAGTGGGTTTGAGATAAACATTACCTAAAATAAATTTAAAATTGTGATTTAAAGTAATTTCACACCATGTAGATTCACAAAAAGAAGAAGAAAAAGAAAGTTCTTTATAAAAAACATCTTTATGAAGAGCAATCAGAGTACCACCACCTCGAGAAATATTATCCATAGATCTGTCAGTTCGCAAAATACTGAATCTATCATCAAGAAAAGAACAATCAGGAAATTGTTGATTCAACCAAGTTTCTGTAAGTAAAATAAGATCAAAATGTTCTGTTTCAAAAAATTGTTTAATTTGAACACATTTAGTCCTCATACCTCTGACATTCATGTAAAAACAAGAAAGGCCTACCATGTTACCCACAAAGATAATGGAAACAACACAAATAAAACCAAAAAGAGAAGAAAAAAAGTGATAAAGAAAAAATAAATAAATAAAAATAAATAAATAAAATAAAATAGATAATAAAACAAAATAAATTCTCTTAAAACCTTAGAGAACTAGCCAGAAATCCATAAAAAAAAGAAATGGAAGCACCGCAAGGCCATAAATTGGGGGATATTATTTCATTATGTTTATGTGCAGAAACAGAAACATAAAAGCAAGAAGACTTAGAATTATTCATATTAACTTTATGACAAACAATACTAGTTTGTAAATTATTTTCAAGAAATACTGTAATATCTTTTGAACTGAGATTTACTGGCATATTAGAAAGAAAATATCTATTATAAGTTATATTAGTATTAGAATAAACATCAGCAAAATTAGATTTATTAAATCCATCAGATATATTAGTTTTATTAGTCCTTGAAAAATCATTTTTACTAGAAGATAAAGAGGAGTATCCAGAATGATTTATCCAATAGTTACTATTTGAATGAAAGTCAAGTGAATGGGATCTATAAGTTGGAATGAATTTGGGAGCAAAATCTGGATAATTAAGAATTTTATGTCTAACAGACTTAGAATAAACATTAGCAAAATTAGATTTATTAAATCCATCAGAAATATTAATTTTTTTAGTTCTTGAAAAGTCATTTTTACTAGAAAATAAAGAAGAGTATCCAGAATGATTTATCCGATAGTTACTATTTGAATGAAAGTTAAGTGAATGTGATTTATAAGCTGGAATAAATTTGGGAGCATTATCTGGATAATTAAGAATTTTATGACTAATAGACTTTAAGGAAGATAAATTAACAGGAAGACCTCCATTATATCTTTTATCCATAAAAGAAGCACTCTGTAAATTATGAGCTGGAATGACTTTAGGAACTGCAGCTGGATCATTTAGTATTTTAGATTTCACATACTTTAAAGAAGATAAAGTAACAGGAAAACCTCCGTTATCTCTTTTCCCCACAAAAAAAAATTTGGTGATTTAAATTTACCATGAGAAAATAATAATAATAATAATAATAATAATAATAATAATAATAATAATAATAATAATAATAATAATAATAATAATAATAATAATAATAATAATAATAATAATAATAATAATAATAATAATAATAATAATAATAATAATAATAATAATAATAATAATAATAATAATAATAATAATAATAATTTGTCTTTTTTGATTAGCTTGTAACAATAGGTTTTAGCTAGCATGAGAAAACAATCTAGCATTTTTCATTTGCTGGCTGACAACAAAACCATCAGCACATAAAGTTAAGTCTTTTATTTTTTTTTAAAAAAGAAAAACTGCTTGGCATTTAAAAACAGTAAGGATATGAAATTTAAAAACTTAATGTCTATATTTTAAAGTCAATACAAAATCTTTATAACTTGGATACAAGGAAACTGGAAATTTAATCTTAGCTGGTGAAGTGACAAACTTCAATTTGTAATTAGTAGAAATGAGCTAATGATTTAATTTATTCTGCCTTTTAAGCCATTTTCTTATATATATTGAAGCCACAATATAAATAATAGTCATTGATAAAATGGTCATTACAATGAGTGTGAGGTAAAGCCATTACTATGGGCATTCCCAAGTTACTTCGATGTCATATAAAATTATCCATCAAAATATCTATTTTACAAAATGCTGGTGAACATCAATCTTCAATGGATTTATGCTATATGTTCAGAAGAAATAATTGGTACGTGTTTGTTTTAACCAAGTAGCGTGAAATATATAAATATCAACAGAGTTGGTGAACAAGAACGTTATGCATGGAGATTGACATTTAAGTTCATAAACTCTTAACTATGGACAAATGCTTGCTTTCCTCAGGATAAATATATAGATATTTTCTTTTTTGATTCATGTGATTTTTTTTTTTTTATTTTTATTATTTCCATTTGAAATGTCATGTATTGTGATTCTTTTCATTAATGTATTCAAGCCTCATTTTTAAATTCGATCACCTGCAGTTTAAAAGTGGGAGCAGTGAATGGATATGTATCATATGTTGATATATATAATGGGGAAAGGGATAATAGTCAATAAATATGTATAATTATTAATAAAAGTAAATTTACAGATCCCTCTGGAAATTCAATATTGATCGATCAAAGCGACCTCAAGTAAGGTTTTTATATAATTAACATTGAATGCAAATTCTAGAACAAACAAAACTATATTATTTACTAATAAGTTTTTAATAATATCGACTTGTAATTGTTTTATTTCTGAGTGCACAATTAATCAACTTGAGTAAATGGTTTTTTTCTTATCTTTCATTAATTTTTACTATGACTTACATACACATATAGATGGGAGTGGAACTATATATTTTGTCTTTAAAAAAAAATAGTTATAAATATATTTACCCTAACCTATAAACATCATTTTAGTAATTATATTAATGGGATAGATTTAGAATTACTGAATTCTCATTTTGCTATTTTTTTGTTTGTTTTATATATATATATTTAGTGAATTATTTAATATCATTTTGTATATACTGTACTTTGAATTATTTTGTTTTCTAGTGTAAGTAAAGATTGATTGAAGACAGACTTCTATCATGAAATCTGAATCAAAGAAATTTATTGTGTTAAGTTATCAAAATGATAGAAGACCATTCTTGTTAACTGAATATTTATTATTTTTTTGTTTGTAAATATTTATTATTATATATTATTAATAAATGTATTGAGTTGTTTAAACCAATCTGATATCACCATCATTATTAAGAATTTATACCATTAAAAGTTTCATCATCACTATCATTATGAATTTACAGATTTGATGATCATCATCATCACTATGCATTGTTCTCCTAAATGATTTATCATCATCAATATTTTTTTTATATCTATACTTATACATAGGCATATTTGGTCAATAATTAAGTAGGTCCATCCCTGAAGAGAGCTAACTTCAAGAACTCCATGAGTATGAATTCTGTGGTGTAATGGGGCCCAAAAAGGGAGATGTGATGAATATGCACTAATCTAAATTACATTGAAATGTTGTGAGTAAATTATAAGTTAGTCTACTAAAAGTAGATGTGATTTGGAACTAGGCATTTCATTGTGACATCTTTAGTATCCTACTCGAAGGCCTAGGTCTTACAGTAGTGAGATGCACTCCCTTTATTATATGCCATTTCTGACTCTGTAATATCTGGCACACCCAAATTGGATGTCGAATCATAGATTTAAGACATGACTTGTTGTAAGTTATTTGATACATTTTATTTAAATGATCCAACTACTTAATCTTATTCATGTCATCTTATGGTTTACCCTGTGGTTCTGTTATAATATATATACTATCATTTTTTTCCATGATCATTCAAGTGCTATGACTATGAGAACATAGAAAGTCATCAAAGGCATTTTGCTGCCTGAAATTATCATTATTCAATTGTAAGTTTTCCTTTTTATTACATTTCAGCGCCCATAAGTTATATTACATTTGTCTAAGGAAAGTCTCGTATCTTTATAATTACAATAATCTTTATATTGTGTTTCAGAAAGAATTACATTACAAATGAAATTAATTGTGCTTTATATGATCTAAAATGCTGCAATTTTAAAAATGTTTGCTGGAATAAATTTTTAAATCATTATAACCGTTGAACAATAAACTGATGGATTATTTAATGAACTTGATTATAATTGCTTCTTTCTTAGGTAGTTAATATTATTATTAAACTTATTAATGTAATAAAGAATATAACAGTTATTCAGATATTATTATATGAATGCACAGATAATAATGTTTTTTGTTAATTTTATTATTGATGATATTGCATATGTGTGATTATATTCAGTTTAGGTTGTATGATGTAAGTAACTTTTAAACTTATATGAAACTTTGCTATATTTTAATTATTATATGTTTTATGGTTCCTAAATTCAACCTCAAAGTTAAAATGAAGTTAATCATTCTTATTTAAATAAGTAAATCTGTAAGGAATATTTTATACATTGCTCTTATTTGTTAGTATTTTTAAATGTTATATAGTATGCATTAAGACATCCTAATGATTTTGTTAATAGAGTATAAGCCTGAAAATGAAATCATTAAAGGATCTTGGGGCAAAATAAATAAGTCAATGTCGTAAATATTTAGGTGTGCTTATTACATTATTTATGTTTTATTGCTAAATTTTAAATTATTAAGTAGATTTAATGTTGAGAGTCATTAAGTTATTTCAGTTGCTTATTGTTATTATTATTTTAAAAGAGTAGTTAGATATCATGTAAAATCTTCATTATATTTAACTATAGGGTGTTAATTAATTAATTTATTTTACTATTAGTTATTAGAAATGAACCTGAGATTATTATTATTATTATTAATTTTGGAGAATTGTAAATTATTATATTGAAAGATGATAAGTAAGAAATTATTAGTCAATGTTAAATGTCCAATTAGTATTTATTAAAGGAATATTAAGTAATTTCTTGTTTATTTCTGTAATAAATTTATAAATCATATTTTAAGATTATTAGGTAGGTGTTTAGAGACATGAGAATATTACATAGTAGTTTATTAGGTGAATTTGGTGGGATAATATTCTTATGCTATTGGGAATGTATCTTTAGGGATGCATCCTCAATGTTTAAGCTAGTGTACCTTAGTGAATGTCTCATGTTAAAAGTTTCATAATTATATTTGTTATTTTGATAGAACCATATTTTATTTATAATCTTGAGTTAATTATAAATTGAATTAATTGTTGAAATGAGTAGATTGAGTATTATAGTTGGAACCCTGATTATTTATGTTGAATTTAAGTGTTATAGTATTTTATTTAATAAGTTTTCTTAAATTTAATTATTGAAAAATATTGTTTTATTAGATACTGTATGTTAGCAATGTATCTTGAGTTAGTCTTAATGTTAATTGTCTTGATAGTTATTGTTTGTGCAACTTAACTGTAATACATTATTGTTATATCCTAGTTAGCTGGATTCTTTTGTTTCAGTAGTTTCCCTTTAAGGAAGAGTACAATATATACTAAACAAATGATGAAGATATGTGTAAGACATAGTGCTCTGGTCCAACTGATGAGATTGGTTCAACATGAAATGAACATTTTAGGATTCATTTATTTTTTTCATGTCTTTGATCATGTGTGATGGAACTGTATTTAATAAAATATATATATACACATATAAAATTTAATTATTTGTAATTACATATTATTAGCAAAATGTGTTCTATGTGTTTAAAAAGGAAGGCTTATAATAAATGTGTTTTACCCATTCTTGCTTATGGATCTGAGACTTGGACACTTAATAGAAGAGCAATACAGAGATTTCAGACTACTCAAAGAAGTATGAAGAGGTGCATGCTAGGAATAAAAAAAAGAGATTGAAAATGCAATATATGGGTAAGAGAACAAACAGATGTTACTGACATAATTGAAAGGATGAAAAAATTGAAGTGGACTTGGGCTGGACATATTGCTATAAAAATGACAATAGATGGACAATTGAAATATTAAACTGGATTCCAAGAGATTGTAAGTTCCACAAAGTGTCCACATGTGGAGATGGATGGATGAAATAAGAAAGTGTGAAAGGATGATGTAAAGAAGAGAGGCTAGTGATCAGAGATGGATTAAACTTCGAAAAATCTTCATCCTGCAATGGACTGATAATGGTTAACTATGATGATATATATAAAATAATAATAATAATAAAATAAGATTGGGGTTTCTCTTGAAATAATGAATATATAAAGTTGAATTGTAACCTGTGCTATAGGGATTGCTTGACAAGATGTATTTTTCTAATGTATCTGTGGTGTGAGAGACTGGTCTGACTATTTGGCTGATGAATGGTTGTGATAGGATAGCAAATGTGATATAACTCATTGGAAGCTTCAGTTACATATAATCTGAGTTATTTACTTATTATTTACATAAATCAAATTTAATAAATTTTTTGCTACTAATTTTAGTTATTTAAAAAAAATTATTGCATTGTATATTAAATTGTTTGTTAAGTTTTGTTAAGATTTGAAATATAATAGTAGTTTGTTTTTCATCACTTCATAATATTTTTCATATTTAATGGGGCAAACACCTGCATTTCAACAGAAAACGGAGGAAAAAGTTGATTGTGATGTCAGTATAAAGTGTTCTTGTGACAGAATATAATAATTTTTTCTATGTAAATATTTTTTACTTGACAAATGTCAAATAAAAAATATTTTAGTTTTAAAATTAGTATTTTAAAAGATTAAGATACACATGCACTAAAATATTTATTAATTATTTGGCTTGGGAAATGCCTGCTTTGTACCATGTTCAAACCCTATTTTATTAAATTATTTGTTTTGTTAGAATTGATACTTTTGTAATTTTTTATTTTCAATTTTATTTACCATTTAAATATATCCAATATTAATAGATGTGTGTGCGAATCAAATATTAAGTTTTAAATTTAGTGAATGGTAATTAGTTGACATAGTTGATAAATCCAATATTATGGGAACTAACATTAGAATGAGGTTAAAATAGACTAGTTATGGGATGGTTATGGCTCTATAAACAAGATTAAGTATCACTCATTTGATAAATTCATTCCATCATCATTACATTACAACTAAGGTTAATTAGTAAAGAAATGATTTAGTTTTTCAAAGATGTGGAATTGCAGTTTCATCCTTTTTATTTAGGCATATAAAGATATATTTAAAATCATCTACCAAATACAATTTCTTTAAGGGTAATAATGATCATTAACATTTATTCAGTCTATCTTTATTAATTGCTTTAGTATGGTAACTTGTTAAATCACTTAGAAAGAATTATATATATATAAATTTATTCTAATTTACGTACATTTTGATATGTAAAGCAGTTAGATCTCATATCATTGCATTTGTCTATCTCTAATTTAGTTCTATAAACACCATATATTGATGCATTTGGTGTATCAATGTGTGCTTGTGTATAAAGATATAGTTACTATTATTTATTTTGCTTTAATCCTCTTCATTTTATTCTGTTACACTACATATGCAAAATGTTACATGTATATAACTTTAGCTTTGGCAGAAGCTAAATGTTAAGTAAAATTTTGTGCCAAGACACCGTAAAGATAACTTACAATCTTATTAAGCTCACCTGTTTATGTGCAATATCAAACCATATACTTAAAAATATAATTTTAATTAATAAACAATAAATATGTTTTACTTTTACACTAAAATACCCATATGCACGTGTATATAATTTAAACATTAGATTATAAAATGTTAATAACAAAAGTCAAGTCAATAGTTATTTTAATGAAATCAAATATTAAAATAATTAGATTTCAATCACATATATATATATTGTAACCATATATTTTAGTATAAAATATAATAATTGATGTAACTGGTATAAAAATTTCTCTGTCTTCTTTTGGTGATTTGATTGGCTTGATTTGCACTTTGAACAGATTACTCTCTTATATTCAAAATAATTTATTAGAGAGAATGGGTAATATTTTGCCTTACTTGTTGTCTATATTATTTTAATAAATTTAAATTGCTTCTTTCCATATACTAATTCATATCAAAATGTTTAACTTTTTAAAAATTTTGACAACACATTAAATTTGGTAAAATATTATTAAAAATAATAATAATTTTTATTTGTTTAAAATGGTCTTAAAAATTATTTCCATTGAAAAAAAACCATTTGTTCAACTAAATTTAATTATTAAAAATAAATACAGTAATTACGTATGCGTTTCAATGTAAAAAAGAAAGGAGCGCGAATTTAAAAAAAAGATCGTCTGATAGTGTTGCTTTTGGAGGGAGAAAGAAAAGAAAATGGTAAAAATGCAAATGGTGTAAATATGATAAGCTTATTTTAAAATAGTTAACAAGTAAACGGATTACCATAAAGTTTTCTATAAACGTAAAAATAACATAGTGGTATTTAATAATAAGATGAATTGCTAAATTTAAAAGTCTGTTCAAGTCGGCTGGCCAAGTGGATCAAATCGCCAGTAATAATTTTCCAATATTACATTTGAAATATGTCGGAGCTTCCGAGTTTAAAAACAGAATTAAATGCAAGATTTTGGTATGTTTTAAAATATTTATTATTCTACAATTTGGAAAAATTAAATAAGTATTTTAATTACAGAAGTTTTATAAATATGAAAATTTGCTTTTTAAAAAAGAAGAAGTTTAAATTAAAGTAAAATGTTAAAGTTATTAACATAGTTTAATATTTCCGTTTATAATTTTAATAAAAAATATAGTATTGATTGATATTTAACTTTGCAATGCCAGTAATATATTTGCTAGTTAATTTGTTTACCATTTGGATAATAAAAACAGTCTTCAAATAATTAATCAAAGCTATTTTCTAATTTTATCGTCAGTTTGGAATGATTAAATTAATTGCTATAATTAGTATTCCTAGATTTAGCGTGGATAAATAAATATTAGCATGGATGTGATAAACTTGGAACAGTTTTAATAGAGAAATGTAGAAATTAATAACTTATGAAAAAACATTTTCATTTAAACTCTGCGTGTCATATCATTGGAATTGTTTCATGTTTATGGAGCCACGTAAAATCGTTAATCTAATAGTGCTTATAATAACTAATACAAATGGATAAAATTGCATGTATGGAATTCAACTATAGTTGTAGCTATTACTTCGTATATTTATTGTTCGACACATCGTACATGGATTTCACGGATCATATTTGTAGTTATAAAATGCTATACAATTTAATTTGTGATACACACACCTGCTAGAATTCATGTATTGAACTATAAAATGCTATACATTTAATTTATATCACACACACACCTGTTAGATTTTATGTATTTGATGAATAATGCATTACTTTAATTTTATCGTTAGATGAACTTGCATGTGAAGTTCATAAGTTATATTTTATTAAGTTTAAATTAATAGGGGTTGAATAAAATACTTATTCAAGAGAATAGCGCTTACAAAAAAGCTTGAAAAGTGCTTAATGAATTTATGAGATGTATCAATTTTTCATGAGGTATTTTGTGAGTCTTTCCAGATTTCTATTCCTATACTAATATTACTTATATTATATTACATATGTTTTATTTTAAGCAAGATAAGTTAGTACATTAGTTGTCCTGATTAGTGTAACATTTTATTATGCAAGAACCCACATTTGCTAAAATGTTAGTGTTTTCTGAATGGTCAGAATAACTGAGGAGGATGATTTTGCACTTTAATGTGAAGTAAATAGTAATGTTGTTTTAGAATGTTAAAATGCATTAATCTGTGCCGGTGGTTAATCTGCAGATTACTTAATTGCCATTTTTTGTATTTTACACTCATTCCTGCGTTGGTGGTTAATCCGTGGAATTGTGTAATTATACTTATTACTTTATGATGGTGTATAAATCCACAAAGCGTTTAGTGTTATTTAATTCCTATGTGTAGATGAATGCATCCACAGGAATATGGTTTTACTTCATAGATATAAGTTGGGCAAAGTATTTTAGTTATTCTGCTAAATCATCTTCTTCCATTTGTAAGTATAATTTATAAGTTAGATCATTAAATTGTAGCAGGACATTCTATTCACGTTACCTCATAATAATTAATTGTTGGTTGATTATTATTTACCTGAATGTAAGTTTAAATTTTCACTTTATTTAATGATTGCATTATAGCTAAATCCTACAGATATAATATTATTTATTATATTATTATAAGTTTACGGTATAGATTTGTTGAATCTGGAAGTGACATTAGATGTTTCATGAGTTGATGTTGAATTTAGTATAATTTCCTCAATACATTCATTATATCAAATTGAAATATAAGGTATGATTAGGTTTTTAAAAACCGCACCTATGATATGTTATTGAAGAAAGTCGATGGAATTATAATTTATTTATTTTATTTGTTTATTTATGTCTTTAATTATAACATTAGAATTAATTACTTATTATTCATAAATTTGTAAATAAACGTTGATTTATAATTAAACTTACTGTGCCGTTGCTATTTGTCATTCATAAAATCAGAAATCATAAACCTTGGATAGAGCATACATTGAAGTACATATTATCGTCAACATGATATGAGTTTAATGATATTTTGAGAAAACATTTGGATGCTTTTCGTCTTTGGTAGTTTATGATGTGTAAGGTACAATAAAATCCCATTTACCTTTTCCATCATTTTAGCTTTGCGTAGTTGATTCTAGTATACAATACAAATTGATTATTAAACCTGTAAACAGATTTACCAGATAATGACATGATTGAATATATTTACTTAACGTTTTTAAATTGTCATTTGTCAGTATAATAAGAGTCTCAGTGATATAGTAAACTATAAAAAAAGAACCCAAGTATTTATGTTTATTTATTGCAAAGCTTTACCTGGACTAGCATTTGTATTAAAAATCATATAGATGGTTTAAAATTTCATAATCTTATGTAGTTCCACAAATTATGCCATCTTGTACATGGTCGGCCATCGGGTCTCATACAATGAAAATCGCAAATTAAGGTTTGAAAGATAATAACATTACATACTTATAATTTGTTTAATGTATTTTATCATACTACTATGATAGGTCTTCGCGGTACACCCTGGCTGCGATCAAATTAAATCATAAAAAGTTTATGTTATATCATTAGTTTGGTCTGTGGTAAGTTGCTCCAGATGTTGGTTGTGGTCTTTAGTGCATAATATAGATGGCATGATATGCTTTTGGTTACAGCTCTTAATAGCTGATAATGTGCAGCGGGAATTGATCGGTGATCGAGGTTACAATTCTTAGCGCACTTATGTTTTGGTGATATTATGTAGTTGGACAGCAATCAAACGGTTACAATTTTTGGTGCCACAACGTGTTCGGCCCGATATGTTGAGGTTATACAGTCATTATAAGTGTGCGATTACAGTTTTTAGCACTTTATAAACATGCGACTTGATTAATTGATTGTTGCAGAGTACAATATGGTAATGTGTGAACTAAATTAATTAATGATTGTTGATTACAATTTTAATTTCCATATTACAAGAATATTATCATGTGACAAATGCTCTATAATGGTGATAAAATATTGTATGTTTTATTGCTATATATTTCTCCAAGTTACTTATATAGATTTCTGATGACAATAGCAATCGTATTCCAAGATATACCAATATTTATGATTGAATTGGGAGAAGTTGAAATTATCAAGGGTTTATAAAGTAGTTGTTATAATACTGCAAATATTTATAGTGGGGGTTCAGATTATTTTAGTGTGAATGTGATATATACCATCTGGGATAGATTATTGGTGGTGATGATTTAGTGGTTGGTTGGCTTGAACAAGATTTTAATTGATTATTGTTATTAAAACATATATATTTTAGGAAAGTAAAAGTTTGGTTTCACAAAATATTGAAATAGTTGTTATAAAATACTCAAAATGAGTGATTCTGAAGAAATTAATTATTCTGAGAGAACCCAAGAAGTTCCTGATCTTGATTTCCAACAACGGTTTATGTTGATGCTTCAACGCATAGAGATTGGAATGAACGAACAATCTCTTTCCCAAAAAGAGATGTTAGAGTCTCAAAAAGAGATGACTGAAAAATTGAATGAACAGTCTCTTTCCCAAAAAGAGATGTCAGAGTCTCAAAAAGAGATGTCTGAAAAATTAGATAGTTTTGAGAATAAAATGGCTGAAGTTCAGGAGTTTGTGAAAGAAAAAATAGAAGCTGCTAGGGTAAAAACAGTGGAGGAATTTAATCAAAAATTTCAATCATTAGAAAATAGTTTAAGGCAGCCAAAGGGGAGTTCGATATTAAATTAGAAGAAATTAAAGCTAATTTCTTAGATTATAAAAAGCACTTGGAAGTTCAGATAGAAGAAATTGGAAATAAGTTTATAACCCACGAGGAGAAGGTGGACACTAAACTGAAGGTGCTTGATGTGGCAATGGGAGACTCAAGGAGTCAGTTGGCACAAATAGTTAGTGAAATGAACTATAAAGTTCAAGAAGTAGAGTCTCAATCTGCTAAATCTATTGATAAAATTAAAACTGAAATGGAAGTTAAACTTCAGAATATGAATGAGAGTCATTCAACTTTTGAACAAGGCATATTTAAATCCATGAGTGAGTCTGTAACAGAGAGCAGAGCAGAATTAGGGAGCATTAAAAGATTTTGGAGGAAACTATCAATAGGTCTAAAGTAGAGAATAAAGAATTGAAAAAGACTAATGCTAAATTTAGTGGAGATTTAGAAATGATGCAGAAAGAGTTGAAGGAAGTGAGGGATAAATGTCAAGAGTGGCCAAATGAGTCAAATGAGTTTAAAGAAGGACAGAAACTAGAGGCAAAGATTGAAAATCTTCAGCTAAAAATGTTGGAAATTTAAAAGGCTCAAGAGAAAAATGATAATTTCATTGGTCAAAACATCAAGTGTTATGTGGATGGGACAGAGACCTCTGTTAAAGAAGTAGTTGTATCAGATGGTAATTTTACTGGTCTCCGCACAACTCCCATTTTCCAAAACCCATTAGGAATTGAATCTGTGGCCAATGATGTCAAGAACACATATATGTCTATGGGTGGATCTACAGCTCTTAAATTTCTAAAGATTAAGCCATTTAAAGGGGAGTATTTGGAAAACCCTCTAGAATTTCTTCAAAATCTGGAGGAATTGTTTACTTTATGTGCATTTTCAGAAAGAGAAAACTGGCTATCTCCAGCAACCATCTTTATGCTGCTGCAAAGATTGGTGGCAGTCTTTGTTTGATTGTCCTCAAACATATGGAGATTTTAAACATTTAATAATGTCAAGTTTCTGGGGTGAAGATCGTCAGGATAACATGCGTTATCAAATCACTCGAGAAAAGTACAATGCTAATAAAGGTAGCTATACTCAATTTTTCGTGGACAGGCAGTCAAACTTAAAACTTTAACTGCTTTTCCATTATCTGAGCATCATATAGTCAGGATCTTAAGACATAACTTACCTCGACAGATTGAACAAGTTTTGATTGCTGCGGATAAGTATACAATTGATGAGGTGTCAGAGATCTTAGATGCACTAGAGACAAGTGAATGTGACCTGGAAAACAGATATAGAGGTGGAAAGGATGCTAAAGCTTCTCATAACTGTTCCATTGCTAATGTTAATGTTGCTCCCATAAGAAGTCCTTATCGTGATAAAAGATACCAGAGTAGGAGTCGTAGTTATAAACGACCAAATTTTTATCATAGAGTTAATGGTCAACCTAGTCTAATTAATAAGACCCAAGATAGAGATCAACCTTCTATTAGTGGAATTAAACCACTTCACACAAAGGGTATTAAGACGAATGTTAAAAGTAATACATTAAACTAAAAGGGGCCTCATGAAAAAGTTCCTCATGTTAGCAACTTAAAGAAAAACGAATTTAGAAAATTTTTAAGCTTATATAATGGACCTTTCATGATTGAAAGCCAGGTGGGAGAGAATGCATTTATGCTCTCAACCCCTGAAGGAATCCGAGGCACCTACAATGCACGTAGTTTGAAACCTGTACCTTCAATAAATTAGGGGAATTTATATCGTGTAAATATTATACCATATTCAGATTGATGATAAATTATAGATAGGATAATAAAAATAGTGACTTATGATGTACCTTAGTAGAATTTGATGAAATGGAATTCTGAAGAAAGATAAATTTTTTCCATAGGGGGGTGTAAACTGTAACCATATATTTTAGTATAAAATATAATAATTGATGTAACTGGTATAAAAATTTCTCTGTCTTCTTTTGGTATTTGATTGGCTTGATTTGCACTTTGAACAGATTACTCTCTTATATTCAAAATAATTTATTAGAGAGAATGGGTAATATTTTGCCTTACTTGTTGTCTATATTATTTTAATAAATTTAAATTGCTTCTTTCCATATACTAATTCATATCAAAATGTTTAACTTTTTAAAATTTTGACAACACATTAAATTTGGTAAAATATTATTAAAAATAATAATAATTTTTATTTGTTTAAAATGGTCTTAAAAATTATTTCCATTGAAAAAAAACCATTTGTTCAACTAAATTTAATTATTAAAAATACAGTAATTACGTATGCGTTTCAATGTAAAAAAGAAAGGAGCGTGAATTTTAAAAAAAGATCGTCTGATAGTGCTGCTTTTGGAGGGAGAAAGAAAAGAAAATGGTAAAAATGCAAATGGTGTAAATATTATAAGCTTATTTTAAAATAGTTAACAAGTAAATGTATGCGTTTCAATGTAAAAAAGAAAGGAGCGCGAATTTAAAAAAAAGATCATCTGATAGTGCTGCTTTTGGAGGGAGAAAGAAAAGAAAATGGTAAAAATGCAAATGGTGTAAATATTATAAGCTTATTTTAAAATAGTTAACAAGTAAACGGATTACCATAAAGTTTTCTATAAACGTAAAAATAACATAGTGGTATTTAATAATAAGATGAATTGCTAAATTTAAAAGTCTGTTCAAGTCGGCTGGCCAAGTGGATCAAATCGCCAGTAATAATTTTCCAATATTACATTTGAAATATGTCGGAGCTTCCCAGTTTAAAAACAGAATTAAATGCAAGATTTTGGTATGTTTTAAAATATTTATTATTCTACAATTTGGAAAAATTAAATAAGTATTTTAATTACAGAAGTTTTATAAATATGAAAATTTGCTTTTTAAAAAAGAAGAAGTTTAAATTAAAGTAAAATGTTAAAGTTATTAACATAGTTTAATATTTCCGTTTATAATTTTAATAAAAAATATAGTATTGATTGATATTTAACTTTGCAATTCCAGTAATATATTTGCTAGTTAATTTGTTTACCATTTGGATAATAAAAACAGTCTTCAAATAATTAATCAAAGCTATTTTCTAATTTTATCATCAGTTTGAAATGATTAAATTAATTGCTATAATTAGTATTCCTAGATTTAAGCGTGGATAAATAAATATTAGCATGGATGTGATAAACTTGGAACAGTTTTAATAGAGAAATGTAGAAATTAATAACTTATGAAAAACATTTTCATTTAAACTCTGCGTGTCATATCATCGGAATTGTTTCATGTTTATGGAGCCACGTAAATCGTTAATCTAATAGTGCTTATAATAACTAATACAAATGGATAAAATTGCATGTATGGAATTCAACTATAGTTGTAGCTATTACTTGTATATTTATTGTTCGACACATCGTACATGGATTTCACGGATCATATTTGTAGTTATAAAATGCTATACAATTTAATTTGTGATACACACACCTGCTAGAATTCATGTATTGAACTATAAAATGCTATACATTTAATTTATATCACACACACACCTGTTAGATTTTATGTATTTGATGAATAATGCATTACTTTAATTTTATCGTTAGATGAACTTGCATGTGAAGTTCATAAGTTATATTTTATTAAGTTTAAATTAATAGGGGTTGAATAAAATACTTATTCAAGAGAATAGCGCTTACGAAAAAGCTTGAAAAGTACTAAATGAATTTATGAGATGTATCAATTTTTCATGAGGTATTTTGTGAGTCTTTCCAGATTTCTATTCCTATACTAATATTACTTATATTATATTACATATGTTTTATTTTAAGCAAGATAAGTTAGTACATTAGTTGTCCTGATTAGTGTAACATTTTATTATGCAAGAACCCACATTTGCTAAAATGTTAGTGTTTTCTGAATGGTCAGAATAACTGAGGAAGATGATTTTGCACTTTAACGTGAAGTAAATAGTAATGTTGTTTTATAATGTTAAAATGCTTTAATCTGTGCCGGTGGTTAATCCGCAGATTACTTAATTGCCATTTTTTGTATTTTACACTCATTCCTGCGTTGGTGGTTAATCCGCGGAATTGTGTAATTATACTTATTACTTTATGATGGTGTATAAATCCACAAAGCGTTTAGTGTTATTTAATTCCTATGTGTAGATGAATGCATCCACAGGAATATGGTTTTACTTCATAGATATAAGTTGGGCAAAGTATTTTAGTTATTCTGCTAAATCATCTTCTTCCATTTGTAAGTATAATTTATAAGTTAGATCATTAAATTGTAGCAGGACATTCTATTCAAGTTACCTCATAATAATTAATTGTTGGTTGATTATTATTTACCTGAATGTAAGTTTAAATTTTCACTTTATTTAATGATTGCATTATAGCTAAATCTTACAGATATAATATTATTTATTATATTATTATAAGTTTACGGTATAGATTTGTTGAATCTGGAAGTGACATTAGATGTTTCATGAGTTGATGTTGAATTTAGTATAATTTCCTCAATACATTCATTATATCAAATTGAAATATAAGGTATGATTAGGTTTTTAAAAACCGTACCTATGATATGTTATTGAAGAAAGTCGATGGAGTTATAATTTATTTATTTTATTTGTTTATTTATGTCTTTAATTATAACATTAGAATTAATTACTTATTATTCATAAATTTGTAAATAAACGTTGATTTATAATTAAACTTACTGTGCCGTTGCTATTTGTCATTCATAAAATCAGAAATCATAAACCTTGGATAGAGCATACATTGAAGTACATACTATCATCAACATGATATAAGAGTTTAGTGATATTTTGAGAAAACATTTGGATGCTTTTCGTCTTTGGTAGTTTATGATGTGTAAGGTACAATAAAATCCCATTTACCTTTTCCATCATTTTAGCTTTGCGTAGTTGATTCTAGTATACAATACAAATTGATTATTAAACCTGTAAACAGATTTACTAGATAATGACATGATTGAATATATTTACTTAACGTTTTTAAATTGTCATTTGTCAGTATAATAAGAGTCTCAGTGATATAGTAAACTATAAAAAAAGAACCCAAGTATTTATGTTTATTTATTGCAAAGCTTTACCTGGACTAGCATTTGTATTAAAAATCATATAGATGGTTTAAAATTTCATAATCTTATGTAGTTCCACAAATTATGCCATCTTGTACATGGTCGGCCATCGGGTCTCATACAATGAAAATCGCAAATTAAGGTTTGAAAGATAATAACATCACATACTTATAATTTGTTTAATGTATTTTATCATACTACTATGATAGGTCTTCGCGGTACATCCTGGCTGCGATCAAATTAAATCATAAAAAGTTTATGTTATATCATTAGTTTGGTCTGTGGTAAGTTGCTCCAGATGTTGGTTGTGGTCTTTAGTGCATGATATAGATGGCATGATATGCTTTTGGTTACAGCTCTTAATAGCTGATAATGTGCAGTGGGAATTGATCGGTGATCGAGGTTACAATTCTTAGCGCACTTATGTTTTGGTGATATTATGTAGTTGGACATCAATCGAACGGTTACAATTTATATATATATATGTGTGTGTGTGTGTATAAAATAATTATTAAGTTAACTAATATTACTAACCAAGACTCAAAACATAAAGATAACTTAAGGTCAAGTCATATCTTAGCAACTAAATGTGAAGAAAATAAAATTAGAATTCAATTATGCAATTATTAATTATGATGTATTCAACAATAATCAAATACAAAATCATGAAATGAAATAGTAATTTAACACTTGCTAATTACCGGAAGTTGATTCCACTATAAAAGCAAAATCTACTAATTTTCAAATCAGTTCCATCTTTTACAAATGAACTAGTCACTACGCATATTTATTTTGCTGTTGACAAATTTTTTTTATTTATAAAATCTTTATTAGCAAAGAACTCTAATATTACTCAAATAAAGAGTAAATAAATTACTCTTTAATATCATTAATAATAATTTCAAAAGTGAAATTATCTTTAATATAATAATTAAAGGAATTCTTAATGATATTGTTTTAAACTTGGATTTCAAGGAAGCTAAATATTATAAGAATATTTAAAGTTATAGAAAATAGATCATGAGTAAAGACATTTTGCCATAGGATCAGATGTTATTGTTCTAACCTAAAGCAGCGTCATTATTTATTCCTTTTGGAATGCCTAAAATATATATATCATCTACATAATTCAATATCCAACTTTGGCTTGCAGTGAGATAATTTAAGGAAAGAGATGTCAACATCATGTGAGAGGATTATTTATGAAACAATGGAGTGTACTGATTGCCTCATCAATGATTGATGACCAGAAATAAAAGAACTTTATTCCTAATAAACATTGCTATTCAAATTATGGAAATGAATAGGACAATATTATAAACTTTAAATACATCATATCATCTTTGTGTATCAACATCTATAAATATTTAATTTTATTTTCTTTGCCTTTAAAACCTGTCTACTTTGGAATAATTCATTTTGGAAAATTATTAGACAAAAAATGGGAAAAGATTGTTGGATTAATTTTTTTTTATTTAATAAAATTTAGGTCTTCTTTACACAGTGACTTAACCAGGTTAATAATTAAACTTAATATGAAGGCAAGATTTTATTGTTCTTCATATTAAATTCATTCACTTATGACATGACAGAATTCTTGTTTATTATTAAGTTAAGTAATTTATTAATATTTGTTTATTTATTATTTAGTATAAATGACCAATATCCTTGGATGAAAGGTCTTTTCTTTCAATGATAGGAATCATACATAGATGGGAGATTTTATAAAAATGGAATTCCCTCAAAAGGATTTGATATTACAAAAGTCTTCATTTATAATTATTTTATTTTATTTAAATTTAGTTACTTAGTATTATCATAATCTTTGTAATTATAAAATGTTATTTATTTTTTCAATCTATTAAATATTGTTTGTTCTGTGATACATATCTACTGTGGTACATGGGAAGGTATAATTTTAAAATTTATATACTAATATAGTAGAAATATATATATACTTATAATCAAAAATTTTGTTATATAAAGATAAATTCAAATTGTTTTCAATTAATAAATATTGTTAAATTATACATATTATCCTGACTTAATATAATAATAACTCGATTAGAAAGAATTTTGAGAATCTATCAAACTTATATAAAAGTATTATTATTGCTACAGGATATCAATTGATCCCTGAAGAGAGTTAAGTGTAAAATTAATCCTGGATATAAATACTGAGCATAACAATAATAAAGAGAGGTGAAGATAGGATAAAGTGGTCTAAGCTATATCTGTACTGAATGTTTAAACATTAAATTATTATATTTGAAATAGATGCAATCATCGATTAGACTTTTATCACATCATTCATGGAATCTTACATGAAGACCCTAGATCCAACTATAGTTAGATGTGTTCACCCTCATTCCTTAAGGGAATACAGACCATTATATATAGTGCCAAACTTTAGGGGTACAAAACAATAGTTTACTATCAACTGTAGCCACAAAAAAACTTTATAAATAATTTTTATGGAATATAACCTTGATCGATTGATTCACATAGCAATCATAGATACTTTCAATTATCAAAGGACGAGATCATTTTCATGTGAACTCTTAAAATGATAAATAATAAAATAAATAGAGACCTTAAAATAAAATAATAAATAATTAAATAGATGGCTCAGGCACTTAAAAAGACAATTTTAAATTAGGCATTAAATTAATAACATCTAAAAAAATTTTTTTTTATTAGGTAGGAAAACCTTTAAAATTACACTAAAAATAAAAGATATAGCATGAAATCCTATGACAAATAATCCCTCTTAGTAAATAAGGAATAAACAAACTTATAACCAAGTGTGACACTACAATTCTTTTCCTTCCCCTAATAACTGAATCTTAATTATTAGAATCGCCGCCGAGGGCACCACCAAGGATTTCTCTCTTGGAACCTGGCCACGAAGCTTTACGTAAACCTGGTCTTATTTATTTTCGAACGGCGATTCACCGATTACAAATTTTGTTTATAATCTGGCAGGGGTTTTCACTTAAGGACACTAACTAATTATTATAAATAATTAAAGAATTCAAATATACGTTGGATACAAAAAAATTTACTTTCCTTTATTATTATTAATAACATTATATTTCTGCCCGATCCAGAGAGAACTGACTTACAATTTCTGATTTTCAAACTGTTAACTTTCTAAGTATTCTTCCCAAATATCTACCATGGATTTACTCGCGCCGACACTAATACTGTGGATTCTAGCAGGCGTGTATACAAAGGCGACTTATAGTATATGATCTTTCCTGAAGTTTATTTTTAAACCCCACTTTATTTGGTAAATAAATAACTTGCAAAAACTTAAAAGGAACGTATAAGTGTCTTTCGTTTTCTTATACTTTCAACACTTCCCTTATTTTCTGCTAACAAGCAAGTAATGCCCTAAGGTTCTCTGTTGCTTGGCAGTGCACTTTTATACCCCGCCCTGTTGTTACCCTCTAGATCGAACAGATATTAAATAATTTAATATACAGTCATACCAATATTTCATAAAAATATTTAACGAAACTTAACATAAATAGTTTACAATATCAAATAAATTTATTTCCCCACCTCTATTGTTGAAACATTCGTAACAAATATAATAAAGGAAAAATAAATCAAAGATAAAGTTCTATTATGCTTTAACTAAAGTTCCCATTAATTGAAAAGTTTATAATTACCCTGATTGATCAGAGCGAAGTGTCCTGACTTTCATAGATTCACATTCCATTTGTCGTCCCTTTGTCCTTGTATATGAGAATTCTGGTGTGTCCATGGATGTTCCTTTGGTTGTCCAGCTAGCAATATACATTTCTTTCCATTCCTTGACTCTTTTGGTAGCTTCATTCAGATGGAGTGGTGGCCAATTCCCCAAAGGGGAAGGTTTTGATAGCTTTAGCCGCTATGCATTTGAAAAGAGTCCACAAAATAAATTTCTATAATAATTTTTGATTCGGAGCACAGCTTCTCTCTTTTTTTTTTCTTTATTGTCCTTGCTGGTCTCTCAAGTCAACTGATCTAACTCCTAAAAGCGATCTTATCTCCACTCTTTCTTATCTTTTTTTTTTAATTAGCGTAATAGCAATTACTAACCAAATATTTTTACTTTGTGAAAGTTTCAACAATAGAGTATAATTACTACCAAGAATCTAATTTTGTTTTCTTTTCCCCACCCTTTTATCTCTCGAATTTTTCTCCCTTTTAATTAAACACTTTTAACATTTTTTTTTTTTTTTTAATAAATTATATTCAATTTTATTTGTTTATTTCAAAATAAAAGTTCAAAATTTTTACCCTTTCCATTAAATCAAAACCATTTGTTAATTAATTTTTTTTTTTTCATTTTACAAACTATTTAACTTCAAAAATATTTATGACAAATTATAAATATGTGAGCTTATATATATATGAGCTGACTTAAAATATCAGCTCATTGCCCCATTTGTCATAAAAAACAATAAAAAAAAAACTTTAATTGCCCCGCGGTGACTTGTCCCAACTTTTCTTGGGGTTATAGTTACTCGTACTCGCGGGTTCGTTACAGTTCTTCCATCTAACTTTACTTTCTCCACCTACCCCCTGGTCCTCCCATTCTATATCTTGTAATATTTCTAATGCTTCCTCAATGGATAACCGATGGTTTTCGGCCAACTTACGTTGCACACTTGACGGAAGGTTAAATCTGATAGTTCGCACTATCTGGAATTGATCCATCGGATATGCCTCCAAGGCTCTCAATTTTGCCGCTTGATGTTGAAAAAACTGACTGTACGTACCGTCTTTGTCTGCTTTATACTTTTCTTGCGATATCTTCATTCGTATGGTTTCTTGTTTCTCAACGCTCCAAAACTCTCGCAAAATCATAGTTCGATATTCTTGGAATGTAGGGGGTTTGTAATTTACCGCCTTCCACCATTCCCTAGTGGCACCACTCAAATGGCTTGTTGCTATTATGATCTTCTCTTTTTCTTTCGACCTATGGACGTAGAAAAAATCATCTAGACTGTCCAGGTAGTCAAAGGGGCTTTCCTCCCTTTCCCCTTTAAATGTTTTTATGTGTATAAATTTTGCCGTGACCCTATCGAACTCTTCTTCTCCAGATTCGTTGAGTTTTTTTTTATTACCCCTATCTCTCGGTTTATTTGTATAGCCTTCTTGTTCAGGATTTCTTTAGTTTCCCCTGTAAACTGCTCTGTCTCTTCGTTTTCTACCTTTTCTTTCTCTTTACTGACTTTATGGTCCTCTGGGTCTATGACTTCTCTCTTGTTTTCATTGTTCCTATTCTTTTCCTTCTCTTTTAATTCATTCACATCTTTCCTCAATTCTTGTATCATGCCTTTCATTTCTTTTATTTCTTTACGGTCTTCCATTACAATTTCTTTGAGCTCAGCGATAGCTTTCAATATTTCTTGCAACTGACACCGCTCGGGGTTTTTAAATGTTACCACCGGGCTTTCCATGCTACTTTCGTCCTCACTCATATTTTATTCTTTTGTTTTATTTAATTTTATATTCGAACTCATAACCTTCCCTACTAGAATACTGACATACCACCACCATCTGAAATCCACCCCCTTACTAAAAATTTACTCTCTCTTTTAACTCTAATCTCTGGGCGTTTCTCTTGTTAACGAGCCATACGTTGGAAGCGCCATTTTCTAACTTTCCTTCTCTAACCTCCTCTGTGACACTACAATTCTTTTCCTTCCCATAATAACTGAATCTTAATTATTAGAATCGCCGCCGAGGGCGCCACCAAGGATTTCTCTCTTGGAACCTGGCCACGAAGCTTTACGTAAACCTGGTCTTATTTATTTTTGAACGGTGATTCACCGATTACAAATTTTGTTTATAATCTGGCAGGGGTTTTCACTTAAAGACACTAACTAATTATTATAAATAATTAAAGAATTCAAATATACGTTGGATACAAAAAAATTTACTTTCCTTTATTATTATTAATAACATTATATTTCTGCCCGATCCAGAGAGAACTGACTTACAATTTCTGATTTTCAAACTGTTAACTTTCTAAGTATTCTTCCCAAATATCTACCATGGATTTACTCGCGCCAACACTAATACTGCGGATTCTAGCAGGCATGTATACAAAGGCGACTTATAGTATATGATCTTTCCTGAAGTTTATTTTTAAACCCCACTTTATTTGGTAAATAAATAACTTGCAAAAACTTAAAAGGAACGTATAAGTGTCTTTCATTTTCTTATACTTTCAACACTTCCCTTATTTTCTGCTAACAAGCAAGTAACGCCCTAAGGTTCTCTGTTGCTTGGCAGCGCACTTTTATACCCCCGCCCTGTTGTTACCCTCTAGATCGAACAGATATTAAATAATTTAATATACAGTCATACCAATATTTCATAAAAATATTTAACGAAACTTAACATAAATAGTTTACAATATCAAATAAATTTATTTCCCCACCTCTATTGTTGAAACATTCGTAACAAATATAATAAACGAAAAATAAATCAAAGATAAAGTTCTATTACGCTTTAACTAAAGTTCCCATTAATTGAAAAGTTTATAATTACCCTGATCGATCAGAGCGAAGTGGCCTGACTTTCATAGATTCACATTCCATTTGTCGTGCCTTTGTCCTTGTATATGAGAATTCTGGTGTGTCCATGGATGTTCCTTTGGTTGTCCGGCTAGCAATATACATTTCTTTCCATTCCTTGACTCTTTTGGTAGCTTCATTCAGATGGAGTGGCGGCCAATTCCCCAAAGGGGAAGGTTTTGATAGCTTTAGCCGCTATGCATTTGAAAAGAGTCCGCAAAATAAATTTCTATAATAATTTTTGATTCGGAGCACAGCTTCTCTCTTTTTTTTTTCTTTATTGTCCTTGCTGGTCTCTCAAGTCAACTGATCTAACTCCTAAAAGCGATCTTATCTCCACTCTTTCTTATCTTTTTTTTTTAATTAGCGTAATAGCAATTACTAACCAAATATTTTTACTTTGTGAAAGTTTCAACAATAGAGTATAATTACTACCAGGAATCTAATTTTGTTTTCTTTTCCCCACCCTTTTATCTCTCGAATTTTTCTCCCTTTTAATTAAACACTTTTAACATTTTTTTTTTTAATAAATTATATTCAATTTTATTTGTTTATTTCAAAATAAAAGTTCAAAATTTTTACCCTTTCCATTAAATCAAAACCATTTGTTAATTAATTTTTTTTTTCATTTTACAAACTATTTAACTTCAAAAATATTTATGACAAATTATAAATATGCGAGCTTATATATATATGAGCTGACTTAAAATATCAGCTCACAAGATAAAACATAATTCATGATTACAAGAAGTATAAAAAACTTAGTCGATACAATAATGAAATGTGTTGAAAAAGTACAAAATATTAATATTAATGAAGAAGAAGATATTATGAATATTGATGAAAGATCTTCATTGATCCAATTATCAGGAATCACTATGACTGAGAGTAATTACTCTATAGAAACACCTATTGCTGATGAATTGATGTCTCAAACCAAGGTTACACTCGATGGTGAAGTGTTTCAAATAACTGCACTCAAAATAGCACAAGCTATAACAAATAACATGACTATAGAACAAATGTTCCAAACCATCATAAATATGAATTATAATTTGAGAAAAGAAATAAACTAAAATATGAATAATTTAAAAGAAAATTTGAAAAGTAATATGGAAAATATTAAATCAAAATTAAAATTGGATATGGAAAATGTTAAATCAGAATTAAAATTGGATATAAAAAATGTTAAATCAGAATTAAAATCAGAAATGAAGGGTTTGGAGAATAAATTATCTAATGATATAGAACAGTTATTAATAGGTCTACATAATATTCAAAGAGATAATACCGAGATGAAACAAGCCTTAGAAGAAATAAAAAAAGATGTTGAAGAAAAAGATACCAAATGTCAACAGAGATTCAAAGAATTTCAGACTAATATCAGTGATGCACTGAATATTCAATGCAATGAATTGTATAGAACCAGAGAAAATTTTAAAAATGAAATATTGCATCATTCATAATATCCTACATGAAGATTCTAGGTCCAACTGCAGTTAGATGCATTCACTCCTATTCCTTAAGAGAATATGAACCATTACAACACCTAAAAAAATTATATAGCTTAATTTTGTTATGAATAAACTATTGCTAATATTTAATGTCATAATTTTATGTATAAGAGCTGCTATATCAGTACTTTCTTAAGTTATATAGCTGTAAAATAATTTTTACATAGTCTAAAATTATAAAAGTTTTAATTTACATAAATGATGTTAAAAGTCTTTAAATAGCTGATAGTATCAATGATAAACAATATAATTTAAAGTTAATAATGTTTAACTTTTTAAATCATTTCAAAAACCTTGCAATAATTTTAAGATTAAGAAATCAGGTTCAAACCCTACATTTTGATATACTGGTGGTTAAAACTAGCTACAATATTATAACTCATTTAAATAAATATAATCTATTAGTTAAATATTTTTAGACTAATTTAATAAGAAAGTTTAATAAAGCCAATAATTAAAGTTAGAATTTTAAAATATATGAATATTGAATGAATGAATAAATATTATACTTATTTAATATTATTTATTTTTAAAATATTCTTAAAATACAATTTAAAACTTATTCTGAGATTTGTTTTGATTTTTAAATAGTAATAAATAAAGGTATTAAATTGTATTAATATTTGTTCTATTTGAAATGTGATATCAATTTTAATTATTTAATATTTTATTTTACACTGGTGTGTAATTTTTAATTTTAATTGGTTATTTTTGTTTGCAATCAGGAATTGTCTAAATAAATTGATTTATTGTGAAATTGAATTTGATAATTTTGATTAACAACCTTCCCTAGTGATAAATAAGTTAAAAATTCAAACTAATCAGGGGAGAGGTTTTAGGTTAAAGGGTTATTAAACAGTCTGATAAAATTGTCACATGACCAATAATATATATAGGTAAGATTGTCACCTGATCTGGACCCTCAATCAATTTTTAATTTTATTTTTGTTTGTAGCAGTTGAATTATAAAACGCTCTTGAAATTTAAAAAAGGGTAATTTTATTTAAACTTAATATTTTTCTAGCTGAATATGACAGGAAAATTTAAAACTGTCTTGATACAATTATCTGAACCATAACATCAAAGAAACTGAAGTCTCCATATCTGCCAGTGAAATGATAATATCTTTCATTATTAAAATGTTTTGGATATTATTTTTAAAGTTTACTGCATTGGAAAATTTTAAAAGTAGTTGTTATTGCCATTTCTTAAGAACATTTGTCAATTTCAAAGTCCAACTGAACATCTGTGCTATAATTAAAGTTGTCATTAAATATTTAATTATCTTATTGGCAAGAACATTACAGAAAATATTAATCATTTTTTGATATTTTCTTTAAAATATTTATTTATGTCAAATTGTCTTAAATTTATTTATCTGTGTAAATAGACTTTAATTCAAGATAGAACTGTATTGATATAATGAACATATTTTCAGATGTTTAACAACTATTAAAATCTACAAATGAATATCAAATTAATAACAATTTAAACTTCAATAAAATAATTTATTGTGCTGTACTTCAATAAGTCATATTCTTGTCAATTTCTAAAAGCACAAATAAAATCAAAAAATCACACTTATTAGGACTACTTTAGTTTTTTCCCCTGAAATGAAAAAAACATTTTTTTTCCAAATGGAGATAATAACGAAAATCAAATTACTAAAAACTATAATAAATATTATGCAAATAATTAAAAAGTTTTCACTTTGCAAAATTAGAAAATAAATTTACCTGCAAAAATGACATTATATATTTAAATATTTTCTTCTGCAAATATTTAATCATGGTTGATAAACATTCTTTATTATAAGTACTTTATTATATAATATTTACATAGCTATTATAAATTTAAATAATTTGCATAATGAAATTAATTTAGAAAACTTCAGTTCAAGTACTTGAAAAATATTTACTGCAGTATCATGGACATTTCTCATAATTTAAATCAATGAATATGTTTAATGAATGACCATAAATTTGTCATGTGTTTGCTGGTAGAATTATTTGAAATTCAGTAAGGATATCCAAAAAAGATTCTAGTCTTATAGTTATACTGTAGATTTTAATATCTTAGTTTTATTGACTTATATAATGGATAATAATTTAAGAAGGAAGCAGGACATTATTTAATTTATTTATTAATGGCAAACAGATTGAATGTATTTGTATTATGATTTTCCTATTGTTTTTATGTGCATATTTTTATATTATATGCTATATTTGAAAATGTTATAGGTCAACATTTTCAGAATAGTACTTTATCATATTAACATATTTTAAAACTAGTATGTGTCTATCTTTTAGAAATAAGAATAATTTATTTATGAAGGAATGTTGCTATGATATAAGCTGAATAAGCAGATGTACTTTCTATGATTTATTTATGACTAACTGTCTAAGGTTAATAGAATCATATTTGGTGTTAGATAGTTATTATTGTTTATTTTATTTCACATTTTTAGCTGCTGTATTTTGTTATAGATAGTAGATTTATTCTTGCTCTATTTTAGGAGTACTTTTATATGCCAGTTTAATTAACGATAGTAGTGTTAGTCTCCATCATTATTTTTTAGATTATTTTTCAAAAGGGATGGTAGCATTATCTCTCTCATTATTTGTTGTCTTCCTAACATTTATATGCTCATACCCTATATTTTTAGGGATTTAGCTTAGGTTTTCTCTATTTTAAGGCAATTCCTATTTAGTATTTTGTCCCTAATGCATCTTATCATTATTTTGCTGACTAGTGAAAAAGTCGTAAATCCTTTATTAGCTCTCAGAAGTAGACATGTCTTATGAGTTATGCCATCATACTTTTACTTTGCCTTATCATATTGTTATTGAAGATGGATCTTGTTTGTAGTTTATAGAATGTTTAATAAAGCATGTGTAACATTTTACTATGGTTGAGGAATTCTACCTTACCTCTATAGCAAACTTGGTCGGCTTAAAATGTGAATAATACATTATAAATATATAAATTCTATATTTGAGCTTTGCTAATTATCAGGACTAAGTATGATAAATAATTGATTAAAAATTTTCAAGTTTATTTTAAGCATAATTAGTCAATATACATCTGTCTTATAATTTCTTCATTGCTAGATTGTTAAGCTAATAATATTATTATTGAGTCTGATAAATATTTATAGAAGGAGCAGTACTTATATAAAGGCTATTATCATTGCAAGAATGAATTGATACATGAGAACTTTTGACTAATCAACACCTCCAATGGAATTTATTTTAATAAAGCAGTATGTAAATTTTATTTTTGATCCTCCTGATAAATTTTGAAGAAGTGACATTGTGAAAACTTTAGCTATCTAGACTCCAATATACATGAATTATAAATTTGTTTTATTTTCTGTAAATAATTTGTTATATTTAAGAAATTTTCATAGCGTTTCTTCACATCATTCCACTTACCAAACAGAAATCACTTCACACATTAATTATAATTAAAATGATTACAAAATATTATACAATTATTTTAAGTATATTTGCTAAAAGACTACATGATATGTAAATTATTGAGTCACTTTATTGAATCATTTAAGCATTAGTAGAACATCTAAGAAAGATGCATTTGTTTAATAAAGAATTACAGTTTATTTAGTCAATTTGAATCATTTTAATTAATTTGATATGCTTCTTTCAATCTCTGTGCATTCTATTCTAAAATCATTTTCATATTTGAAAATCATATTTATTATTTTACAATAAGATGTAATTTTACAAAAACCTAGTACATATTTAAAAGGTGAATAAGTATATTTATCCTAAAATGTTTAGAATAGTTACAAAATTCCTTATCCATTTGTAATACCTGAGTGAAATTCTAGATTATTTTTTATATTATTTTGAAATTAAAAGATCATGTTGAGTGTTATTTAAGTAGTAGTAATATTGTTATGGGAAGTGTATGCTTTTTTATTAACTAGGATTGCATTCAATATTGAATAAATCTAATGAGTCAAAAGAATTTATGAGATCATATTACCCTGATTTAATTTAACAGACAATATTATTAAATTTATTTTAGTATTACAATTTTTCATTCAAATATAAATCTTAAGTGGCATAAATTTTCAAAGAACATTTTAAATTTATAAGAATTAAATAATGTTTTATTTGATCAAGACAATAAGATGCTTAGAAGATATATAGAAGATGGATAAAAAAGGTAGTTATATTAGATATTTATAAAAGAAATTTAATGTAACCTCAATGGCATCTGTCTACAATATTAAGGTACTTTTACTTTTGCTAGAGTGGGTTGAGATTTCTTCTCTTTATTTATTAATATAATACTAGTTTGTATTTTACTATATTTTATTATAATGCTTCCCATGTATATATTTGTATTGGGTCATACATTATATGAACCTGTTGAGCATAGCTTTTATCAAATGATAGCTATTGAGAGATCTCTATGATACAGAATGGTGCTTGCTCATTGCACTTATTATTGTTATCTCTCTTCCTTAGGATACAATATATATATATATTGTAACGTTTTCCGTTTTGCTAGGCCTCTACACGCTAATATAAACTGCGCGTGAGTTGATCAAGCTATGTCAAAAAAGAAGAAAGTTGTATTTCTATTCTAAAAACACAGCTATTTTTCCTGATCAACTTCCGCCTATTAATTGTTATGAATTGTGCTATTGACAAAATCAACTTTTAATTTTATTTACTATGGGCACCAGAATTCCTAAGAATCCGCTGAAATATGTCGCCAGCACCTCTCGCAAGTTGTAAAACAAAAAAAAATAAAAAGATTTTTATATATTTTTTTTAAGGGGCTATTCTACCGTAATAGAATTAATTTTTTACATTATTAGTCCTGGTATTAAATATTGAAGTACTTTAAATCTTATTACAAAAATAAATTTAATAATAAAAAATAATAACTATTATTAATAATAGATTGATATTAAAATTTTTACTTTAAAACAAAACTTATGTTAAGTCTAATTATTGAGGAATTTAATTAGGTAAACAGAAAATATAAATACATAAAAAAAAAAATTCTTGTTAAATAAGAGTTCTATATAAAAATTAAAGTTATGGTTCTTTATAGTATATTTTTAATATTTTAAATATTATTTAATCATAATTATTTTTCGGTATTTATAATTCAGTAGTAGATATATATTTTTGGTTATATAGTCGCCTTTTGGTTATTTTATCTTTTCCTTTCATTAATTTTTGTGAAATATTAGATTTTAAATTTTATATTCTTCACAAACATCTTGGATATATTATTTATAAACTAAAAAAAAATAAAAATTCCTTCAAATCCTCCTTTTATATCAGTTTTACTCTATTTTTTTTAATCTTATCATTTTATAAATTTTATGTAATAAATCTTTATTTTCTTCAAGTTTTGATCTTTAATTAATTTAGTATTTCTACTTTCACTATCTTTTTATTGTTTTGAATTTTTTGTTCTCTCCAATTTGTTTTATTATAAAAAATAAAAGAATAATTATTTTTTTTTTTTAAAAAAATTATAAATTTTAAATCTTTTATCTTTTAGTTTTTTTTAATGTTATTTGTAAATTAATAAATTAATTGGGTTAAATATTTATTTTTTCTTAATTTTTAAATTTTTCGTTTTTTTTTGTGTTCTTATATTAACACAAATCTTTTATAAAAAATCAACCCCCTTAAATCCTTAAAATTACAAAAAAAAAAAAAAAAAAAAAAAAAAAAAAAAAAAAAAAAAAAAAAAAAAAAAAAAAAAAAAAAAAAAAAAAAAAAAAAAAAAAAAAAATAAAATACTTTATGTTAAGTAGCTAATTAATACCTTGGAGAAATTTAATTAGGTGAAATATCAGAAAATATAAATATAGTTAAAAAAAAAAAGTTCTTGGTAAATAAGATCTCTATATAGAAAAATTAAATATATCGGGATTCTTTTATAGTATATTTTTACGAGTAGTTTTAAATAGTTAATTTGTACAATCAGGATAATTATTCTTACGGTAAGTTTATAATTCAGTAGTAGATAACTATGAATTTTTGGTTATAATGGCTCGGCCTTTTGGTTATTGTTGATCTTGGTCCATTTCCCCAGTCGGTCACAAGTTTTCCTGGTGTACATCATTAGGTCCGATTCTTCAGAAGTCCGTTCACTGACATGCCTAATTCTTCAGGAAGAGCGATCTTGGATATATTAATGTTATCCAAGACAACTAGAAAACAAAACAAAAAATTCCTTAAGGATCCCTCCTTTTATATCAGTTTTCAGGACTCTGATGCTAGTACCATGCTTTTTAATTTATCAGTTTTATAAATTTTATGTAATAAAGTCTTTATTTTTTCAGTTTTGGCCATTTTAATTAATTTGAGTATTTCTACTTTCAGCTTATCTTTTTTACTTTTTTTGGAATTCTTTGTTTCTCAATTACTGTTATTACTAATCATAAAAAAAATAAGAAGAATAATTCAACCCTCATGTTTTTTTTTTAAAAAAAATTACTCAAAAAATTTTAAATACTTTTATCTTTTAGTTTTTTTTTTTTACCCAATGTCAATATATTTGTAACGTATATAAATAAACATTACAATATATATATATATATATTGCAGAGGCTTTTACTATATGGTGAAACTGAATTGAATTCAGACCCATATAGCTATCTAGTTTGTTTGACTGGATTTGAAGATATTTATGTATCTGAAAAATTCATGCTTTCAAACTGATAGAAACATGTTTCATAAATGCTGTTTAGTAGAGTTGGAGTTTAGATCTAGTTTCTGGTCTTCCTACCCTTTACTGACGTGAGCCAACTAGCTCGAAATCATGGTTTAAAGGTTGGAGATAATTTGATTGAGATATTGAATTCTATCTCTCTCAGTGTTTATGTAAACTAAGCTTGATAGTGGGCTATTGGTAAAGCTCCATCTAGTGAACATAAAATGCAAGCTATAGCAAGTTATGAAATTTATAACTTGTTTTGTTTATCATATAAATCTAAACACAAGATTTTTTATGACCAAGAAAAACTGAAATAGAAGTTGAACAATTTTTTACTACAGTAGAATTTTTATATGATTATAAAGTAATATATATATATATATATATATATTCATATTATTATTAATATATATATATATATATATATATTCATAGTATTATTCCCAGGAGCTTCATATAATAAAAATATAATAGCTAAATAGCTGACATTTCAGTACAATAACAAGTAATTTCCTCAAAGTTTCTTCTTTCTCAAACCATGTGCACACATATACATTTTTATGATTTGATAAAAAAGAAGCTCTAAGGAAAGTAGTTGTTATTGTACTGAAACATCAGCTATTTAGCTATTGTATTTTTATTACATGGAAACTTCCAGAAATAATACTATGAATTCATTTATACATGATAATATTAGAATTAACATACACACACATATATAAGTTAAATTACAATAATAATATAATTAAATAATAATCAGAATGTAGATGTTTTTTATAGAAGTACTTTCACATAATTTACCAAGCAATGTTATATCAATGTTAATGCACATTGCCTATTCATTGTAGAATCTCAAAATGACCTCTTTAATTTTTCTCTGTTTGTTTAATCATTCAGTATTAAAGTTATAATTAATAATTTGTAAAGCACATACTCATTACGTAAGTAATATATATTAAGGCTATAACCCCAAGACTATGCACCTAAAAATGCGACAGTAGGGACCTCTATAAATCTAAACACAAGATTAACTACTTTTCAAAGTTATAAGATTTTTTATGACCAAAAAAAAAAAACTGAAATAGAAGTTGAACAATTTTTTACTACAGTAGAATTTTTATATGATTATAAAGTAATTGGTGTTTGCTTAATCATTTCTTTGTACAGAATCACAATTTGACTATATACGATATTATTTACTTATAAAACTATGTGCCTGTTTTTTTTAAAAATCTATTACTTTAATAACAGATTAAATAATTATAAATATAATCTTGTATGAATATGATTGTTACTTCTCTTAAATGATTAAGCAGAAAAATATCACAATGTCAGAAGGCAAATAAATATTATCAATATACTGTATACAAGAAATGTCATTATTACAACTTTATTTGTGTACTTTTTACAAGACAACTGAATCTTTTATATGTTACACCAGTAATAAAACACTCTATTTCCTTTATTCTATGCTCATCTATTGCAAATTTAAGTAATTGTTGGCCATTAAGTTGATTACCAAATTCCCAGACTAATTTTAGGAATGACTATTTTCAATGAAGAGCAATGGATTTGTATTCACACATTTATTTGCTTCTGTACCAGGGGTCAACAAACTGTGGCTTGTGAGCCAAATGCCATTTTTTGATCACAGTTTTATGATTCTTTTTATCAGAATAAATACAAACACTTTTTATTTCCTCTTGCAATTTGTAAATGAATATTTTGATAACTCTAGGAGAGGAAAAATATGCATTGCAATACTATATCTGGAATTCAGCTCTATTATAGAATAATAATTATGATGAATATTTATATATTAGAAATTTGTAGATAAATCAAACTGTCAAAGTAATTTTTTAACAGAGACTAAACTCTCCATATAGCAGTGCCACCCAGTACAAGCCAGAGTAATCAATGGATACAAGGTTTGTGCATAAAATTCCTATCTAGATCCTAATCATTCAACATTTCCAGACTAGTTTCTAGCTTGTAACTTTCATTAGTGAGGAGCCTTGGCTTTGAGAGCACTGTAGCTAGATCTTATGATTGAATGCAATTCTCAGATCCAAGTCTCACTGATGAAGTCCACAAGCTAGAAACTAATATGGGGACATTGTATGAGCCTACTTGATAGGGATTTTGTATATAAACCTTCTTCCATCCATTGATTATTCTGGCTTGTATTGGGTGGCATTATTGCAAAGAGAGTTTTGCCTCTGCTATAACACCTTGTGTAAGCATAGGGAATGGTGATCATGAGATGTTTAGTGGTTTAAAGTAATTTTTTGTTTTTATTTATTTATATATAAGAGAATTTTTTTGTTAGGATGTATACAGATTTTTTACATTCTATTACTAAAATAAATGTTCAAATCTATCCACATCCATTTGGAATTTGGAATCTTTCAACATATTTTTCATCTCTTTTCTTGCAGCTCTTTAATGAGAAGTGGAGATATCTCTTTCCTTATGGTGGTAAGGGAATTTAAATAAAATAGCTCTCCATGTTAAAAAGTTTGTTGTTCCCTGCTCTATACTACACAAGCTAATAGCCCAAGATTAAAAACACTCTTAAATGAATAACTAATATATATTCAAGGTTAACAATGTACATTACAAAGTTATTTTAAAATGTACATTATTAAAATATATGTAAACATAAAAAAGAATAAACTTAATAAACCTACCTGAAAACGGTAGTAAGTTCCATCTGCTTTTACTGTCAACACATGCTCATCTATCGGGAAAAAATAGCCATGAGCTGCCATTAAGTGTGCAAGATGCATAGCTTCCGCTACAAAAAAGTTTTTAAAAAATTAATAAAGTTTAGTAATATATAGAATAAATAAATAATTGTTAAGAAAATAAAAAAAAATATTGTTATTAATATTCATTAAGTATTTAATATAAAGAGGACTGGAATATAAATTAAAAAATATAATTATCTATTCACTATAAAAGAAAAAATTAACAATATTACAAATTAACTACAGCTTAGCACTGCTTTCAACCAGTCAGATCATATTCATACACTAGATAAAGTCTGTCTTTATCTATTGTTATGAATATGACTCACTCAGTCAAAAGCAGTGCTAAGCTGTAGTTAATTTCTAATACTGTTAATCTTTCCTTTATAGCAAACTATTCCTATTTATTGAATTACAAAAAAATGAGAAAAGAAGTAAAATTTATTGAATTAATTAGCTATTATTATAATTAAGGCATAATAATTCTTCATATATTTCTGTTTAAGATGTTGGTATTTTGTAATAGGTAAAAACCACATCAAAAACTTCCAAAACAGACTTTGTCCAAATGAATATAACATTCACCCATAATCTGCTATTAACAAAACTAAAATCAACAATGACAATTTTCCAAACAATTTTATAAGTAAAATCTTTTATGATGAATTTTTCTGTAAGAATATCAGTAAACTTAATAAAGTTATTGTAAAAATATTTCCTGAAAATTCTAATAATTTATCAAGTAGTTTAAATTTTCCAATTTAAGCAAAAGACCAAATTTAAAACAAAAGAAATTTTTTTTATAAAATATAGCAAATATTATAATGTAATTAATATTATATTCAATAAAAAGTTAACTTCATTTCATTAATAATGTTAATTACCAAGCTTTCCCAACATCAACTAAAGGTTCTATTTATAAACATAATAAATATCAATTTAAAATTACTAAACCGATTGCTGGGCCATTTATTTTGGGGAAACCAAAGCAGGCATAATCAACAGGACAGCACAACATAGATACACCTATAATAGAGCAATGAAAAATAATGATAACTCATCTACATTCTTAGAACATTCCAAGAAGACAGGACATGTGTTTGAACCCTCCAACCCCAAAATAGTCAGCATTGAGAAAAATGACATCAAGCGGAAAATCAGAGAAGCATATTTCATTAATAGTAATAATAACGCTATTAATAGACGCGATACCTGCTTTGACATCTCCAAACGTTGGACTATCTAGCTCATTTGCATACGTTTTGCATACCGCTTTGTTTTCTTGTCCTATTTCCTCGTTCTGCATCTCACATTACCGCTATGAATATGAGGCAAATGGCCTCGAAAGCGCTTAGCGCACAAGTTTTGGAATCGGTATAGCTTCTCGTTCAAGTGTTGCATATGTTTTTTAATTTGTATATTAAATTATTGAGGGAGAAGTTTAAAATCTGTATTATTAAAAAAAAAAAAAAAAACTAAATATCTTAGGATTGGAATTTCAATCTGGAAACGTTAGCTCTCAAATTTGCTACTCTTACTGTATTGAAAATGGATAAAATTGATAACCAAATTGCTATTGCTAATTCACAAACTACCATCCTCAGAGACTTAAAGTTTGACATGAAATAATAACAGACCCTTTCATCAGAAATCATACTTAAAAAGATAAATTACTAAATTAGAAATATAAAATGTAAAAAAAAATTTAAGAATACATTAAGGATACATTACAAATGACTATACGAGATAGAAAATATTTTAGTTAATATAATTATAATACCATATAACACTAAATTGTCAAAGTACTTTACTGCTATTACACAATGCTTTATTTACCATCCTTTTCTTACAGTTTACAGTTTTGATTGCCCCAGCAATCTTCTTCAGAACTTTATGTCTCCCCACTTCAACTGTTACAGTCAAAAATATGGTATATATTTGACAATGTAATAAGAAAAAATAGTTATTATATTTATAATACATAAAGTTGAAAATATTTGGCTTCTGATTTACTGTGGCATTAAAAACCTAAGCTCTATTCAACTGTAAAGATATCTATAGATTTATGTATTTGGTCTCTGATAAATTTGGAAATTTAAACAGTGTTGATAATGTGAGTATCCTTCATATACTTGTAAAGATACCTGCAGGTGTAAACACTTGACTTTTGATTTAAAGTACAATTGATAAACACAGAGGCAAAACTCTCCATACAGTAGTATTACTCAGTGCAAGTCAGAGTAATTAATGGATTCAGGAAGGTTTGTACATAAAATCCCTATCTCGTGCCTACTCATCCAATATTACCAGATTAGTTTCTAGCTTGTGGTTTTCATCAATGAGGAGCTTTGGATCTGAGAACACTGCTGTAAAAACAGCTTGTGTGAGCATAAAGCATGGTGATCATGTGATGTTTGATGGTTTAATAGTATTGATAATGTAAGAAAATTTTATGCAGTTGTATAGATATATGCATTTGGTCTTGATAAGGCCAAGGATTACAATAATATTGCTAATGTAAGCTTCATGTAACTATAAAGAGATCTGCAGTTATGAGTACCTGACCTCTGATTCATCATGCGTTAAAATGTAAAGCCAATGCATCTGGAAAGATATCTAAGGATGCATGCACTCGGTCTTTGATTTTAACCTTGCCTAATTTGTTAAAGGCAAAATGATAATAGTGTTCTTTATGTCAGACAAAAAAAAAACTACAAAAACTACAGGAGATAAAAGATAAAAATCATAATTATTATATTAAAAGATCCTTACATATGCTAAAAATAAAGCGTGCAATTGAATATGCTTGGTAATGAGTGGAAGAGATTAAATCATGGTAAATATGTAAAGCAAAACACTTTTTGATAATACCAAAATTTCCTATGTTTAATGATATAAGGCATTAACATTAGTGGAGATCAACGTGATTAATTTTTTATTTTAAAATCCAGGTACTTAAAACTTTAAATATCAACAGTTGAATTTCTGGTAATATATCTCTGTCATTTAGAGAAACGGATTGGGATTTATGTTTAAATTCAGTTTTGTTTATTATTTCATTGATTATGCTATTATTTAAGTTGTTTTTTTTTTAAAAAGTATGATGTGGAATATTATTGGAAATGCTGTGAACTAATTTTTAAATAAAATTATTACTAATGGGTTATATTCTATCTGAGAAGGTTTTAAAAATGCAATTTTAGATATTAGAATAAATTTTGTAGATTGGTTATTTTGTTTATTGTTATCAAAGTAGAATGTAACAAAGTATCATTGAATTTATTATGTTTTTATATGATTTTTCATCACCATAATTGTTATTATCCTCTTGCGCATATGATGTTAAAGAACTGGATTTTTTTTACTGAATGACGTGATAAATTTGATAGTGGACATATAATAGAAGGTAGTGGTGAAAATATTTGTAAAGTAAATTTTTATATTAATGGATAATATTTCCATGGAGAGCAGAAAGTTATTTTAGATAGTATTATAGCCTTCATTATATTGATTGACAGATGCACAACAAATTTTAGAAATTTATGAAAGAAAAAGAGCTAATTAAAAAAACTTTGTGGTTGCTATCAATTAAATATTTCTTGACTGTAATTTATTAGAGTTGAAGATTATACAACTGCCAAAGACAAAGTCTTATCAGTAAACAGTGATAAATTATGATACATTTCAATGTAATGCAGAGGAGTATACTTTTAAGTATATATTTTTCCTTTTTGATATATATTTTTTTTAAATGGCATAAAATCAAGTATTAAAAATTACTTAGAGATCTTGAATTCTTAAATATGTCCAAATTTTGAGAATTTTATAAATAGGTACCCATCTTTTAGCTCAAGGCACCGCTCTATGTCGCGCTAAAACACATTTATCAATAGTACAACTTTTTTGTGGCGCTACAGAATGCAGGCCGCTAAGTCGCGTCGCAGTACAGCACGTACGTTGCATGGAAGCACATATACTTTCCGAATATCGCACAATTTGTAAAGTAATTACGGCTTGATGAGAGAGTTTGTATTTGAATTGTATTGAAATGTTGTTTGCATTGGATTTTTTTTTATTTTAAACTATTGAAATGTTTAGATTTTTTAAAACAATAATTATAAGACTTTTTACAACGTACTATATTGAACTTTTATTTGGGAAAATGTTAAATATATTTTTTTTTATTGAGTTGCAATTAGGTAACGTGTCAAGTAACGTACTGTTACTAACATTCCACGAGACAAAGAAGATTCTACCGTCTGTATATTTTTGAAGTAAAAAAGAGCGGTACGAAAAAAATATCCAGTAAGAAAAGTTCAAATATGCAGTTTTTTTTGTAAATTTAATAAAAAGCAAATATTATAAACATGTTTAATAAGTAAAGAAGACATTTGTATGTGTTTGTTGTTGTTTAAAAAAGTTTGAGTTTCTTTCTTCTGTCAGAGTACGGATACGATTTTGAATTTTTTTATTATAGCATTACAAACAAACAGAACACTAACCCTAAAACTAACCCTAAATCTAATCGTAACAACTTTTACTTTTATTACGATTATTATTTTTTAGTTAAACAACAACAAAAAAAGTCGTAACACAAGTAAAAAAATATCCGATAGAAAATTGATAAAAAAGAAGCTTAACACAATTTAAAAAGTATATGATATAAAAAACACGAATCAAATTGTAATTTGTTGATTTTATTTTACATTTATTATTATCATTTAAATTGTATACGTTAATAAAAAATAATATTTAAAAAAGACGATTTTGTTTTGTTTTTATTTTCACATTACAAAAAAGCACAGAAAAATTATTAAAATCAACAGCCCGTGAAAGTTCATATTTTATAGTTTTAGCGTGAAAACGGCACCATCCTACGGCGACTTTATCTATAATACAAGCACCTATAAATATGTACAAATGTTTAAAAATAAAAAGGTATAAAAATTATTTATTGTAGAAAACAGAAAATCATTATTAAAAATTTGTTGCAGTGATAAACTATTGATAAAGTAAAAACATCAAAATTAATTTTAAACCCTGTTATTATCATGACTCCACTAGCAATTGATTGTTCGTGCTTCTAAGCAAATGGCCATTAATACATATATTTAAACAAATTATTAAGACTAACAGATTCACATTTAGATTAAATCTTGAATCTGCCAAAAGCATTTCTGATATTATTTTTTCTTTGCCAAAAGAAGAAATAAAGATTGTTTTAGGTGTTACTGTTTCAGTCAATTACCTTCAGTTTCATGGATAACTATGCAATTTTGTTTTAAGTTGGGCCATAAATTTATATATTCAAAGAATCTATTGTGATCTAAAGCATTAAAACAAGCAAAACTCTCCATACAGTAGTGCAACTCCATGCAAATCAGAGTAATCAACGGATGCCAGAAGGCTTGTGCATAAAATCCCTATCTAGTGCCTACTCATCCAATATCCCCAGACTAGTTTCTGGCTTGTGTCCTTCATCAGTGAGAAGCTTTGGATCTGAGAGCACTGCGCCTAGATCTTAGTATCTAATGCAACCCTCCAGCAGCCACCTTTTATCTCTACTTAACTACAAAACTATAAAAATAAAATTGAAAACACAATATTTTCAATACAAGCTCATTAGCTTGATAGTAATATAGGTCTGAACTCAGTTCAGTGCAGTAACCATAGCCACCACTATCCTATTAGACAGGATTGGTATTAAACCACTAAACATCACATGATCATTTCTTATGCTTGCACATAACTGTTATTAAACAGGCAAAACTCTCCATGCACTAGTCTGGAGATATTGGATGAGTAGGCACTAGATAGGGATTTTATGCACATGACTTCTGGGATCCATTGATTGCTCTGGCTTGCACAGAGTGTCACTACTTATGGAGAGTTTTGCCTGTTTTAATAACAGTTATGAGAAAGGATAAGAAATGGTGATCATGTGATGTTTAATGATCTAAAGCAGTTATATTATGATAATAATTTACTTATTGATGACAAAATCCATACATCAATAAAATTCTTCAATTTCTAATAATAATAATTCTATATATTTTATTAGAGTGCTATGATTGATCCATCATATATTAAATTAAAATTGTTGACTTTTTTATTAACTTCCATTACTTCATTTCTATCAAAGAAACCTCCTCTGCATCTAATCTGTGAGCCATTGATAAAATATTTGCTTAATTAAGTCATCAAAAATTACTATTCTGTTGATAATAATAAAATTACTAATGGCTAAAAATGAAGATTTGGAAATTCTAGAGAAATTCAAGAGCTTTTAGTTGTGCTTTTTAATGTTAAAAACATCTTTATTCCTTAGTAATCTAAATAAATTCCTAATTTTGGCTAAAAACAATTCTCCATATTTAAATACGGAGATTTGAACTCGGGATTGTTCAGTCTATTTATCCATCACTCTATCTCAAGCAACTGATACATATGACCACACACATGTGAAAAATAATACTTGATCCCCATTATATGTACTTTGTGCAGAAGCACCCATCAGTTGAACCAGATTATAATCTCTCACACATATATACACTCAGTGCTCAGTTTATATTAAGACAGTAATTCCTCAAACTTTAATATACAGGCTTCAGGCTTCAGGCTTCTGACCCTTCCAACTTTATCCAGCCATTTCATTGAAAAACCAATGATGCAAGCCCTTATTGGACTTAATATTATTGTCATATCCATATAGATATTACATCAATCTAATCCCTATTATCAGATATTTTATATATATATATATTAATAGAAAAGTAAAGGGCTGAATTTATATTTAGGTAAGGGTTAGATTGATTTGATGTAATATCTACATAGGTATAACTATAATATCAAATCCAACAAGGGCTTTGAGTTTTCCATCATTGGTTTTTCAATTAAATGGGTGATTGAATAGTTGTATGGCTAAGATGATTGAAGCCTGTCCATTAAAGTATGAAGATTGGCTATCTTAATATAAAGCTGAGCACTGATTGTATATATGTGTGGGAGATGGTGATCTGGACCAACTGATGAGTGCTGGTTCTGCATGAAATATGTATATTGGGGATCATTTATGTTTTTTACATGTGTGTGATCATGTATTTCAGTTACTTGAGATAGAGTGGAGAATAAATAGACTGAAAAATTTTGAGTTCAAATCTTTCTATTTACATATACAGAAAAAATTTAGTATAAGCAAATGAAATAATGCTTTAGAATTACAAATTATCCATATTGTAAAGCACTACTTAATATAAATTCTATCTTTTAGTATATCACTAGAAATCAGCATCACATGATCACCATCTCTTATACTAGCACATGATTGTTTATAAACAAGGCAAAACTCTCCATACAGTAGTGCCACCCTGTGCCAACCAGAGTAATCAACTATATAACTATATAAGCTATTGAGCTTAGATTGAAAATATTTTTGTGTTTTCAATTTTATTCTCATAGTTTTATAGTTAAGTAGAGATAAAAAGTGGTTGCTGGAGGGTTGCATTAGATCTTAAGATCTAGGTGCAGTGCTCTCAGATCCAAAGCCCTCACTGACGAAGGCCACAAAATAGGGATTTTATGCACAAGCCTTCTGGCATTCATTGATTACTCTGGTTAGCACAGGGTGGCACTACTGTATGGAGAGTTTTGCCTTGTTTAAATCAGCATCATTCTTCTTTCTTCTCTAGTTACAATTTTTCTGTCTTACATTACTATATAAAATTGTCCATATATATATATTATACTATGATATAAAAAAACTAAGAACAGTGTTGTAATTCCAGATTAATTATTTAAGCTTGAATAAATATAATGCACATTTGTGGAAACTGATACTACAGCCATTAAAATAGCAAAAAGAAAATATTTTCTGCACTTTTAATCTAACAATGCCCTAAATCTTTTGCAACATATTACAAGATATCTTCACATACAAATTGATCGAATACATCACTAGACTTTTGAACAAGTTATATAGAAAAATAATGATGAACTTTTTCAGATTGCTTGTGACATATACTCATATTTATGCATTGTCTGAATTAATAGAACCAATCTAAAATCATATTTCCCCTACTATTATGTAATTCTTCAGAATAAAATCCACACATCTGATTGATTAATGATCCTGGAATTAGTTTACTAATTTTCAAGGGTCTGCTTTTCCATGCTCTTTTTGCACTTAAAAATTAATTAAGAAACTTAAACTAGTATAAACTATTTATGCAAATATTATTTTCCTGAATGTTTTTGAAATGTCTAATTATTTCTCAAAGCAATATTATGATGTACCAAAAATTATTTTTATAATCAGTGAGAAAAATGATGAGATTCTTTTATTTTTATCAGCATCACATTTTCATCAAGATGTCAATGTGGTAATGTTTGTCAAAATTATACTTCAAAAATCTGCTCCATTTTCAAATCCATTCTCAAAATTACTAATATGCAATATGAATCTTCAGATATTAGAGACATCTACCATAATTATCTGATCTGTCATCTCAGTATAATTTTAGAAAGTCACTGGCTATGCCAACTTCAAATATTTGTCTAATACACACAATACTTTCCAATTATTTAAATAATAAACATTAATCAATTCTGCCTTCATTAAGAGTTCTTAGAACACCATCCTTCTCACTATTTGCCATATATATTTTTATATAACTGCAAGATTTAACTAGCTTTAATGCTAACTATTTAGTCTCCCATTAGGTACAAGGTGTTATATGTTAGTGTACATAGATGATATTAGCCTAAAAATAACCCAGGTATAATCAACTTTCTCTATCTGAGACACTTAAAACAAGTGTAATGGCCAATGACAGATGGCAACAGAAAATCATCTTTCATTGATCTCCAGCCTACAATCCAAGTTTTTGGGCATTCCAGTTATGCATCTAATTGACTAAAATAAAATATATCATTTAAGAGTATAATATCATTTTCCTAAACTTTGTTTGATTGGGATCAACAAGATTATCGCTATATGTTAATTGGATGAAGTCTCTTGACTATTTATCCCTTTTTCCCCTTTAAACCTGCCAACAAAGATTGATTTGGGATTGGGAAACCTAAATCTGTTGTCCACTTTATCAAAACTAAAAAGTTAGAAGAATTTGTAAAGATCTCAAGTCAAATTTCACTACTGGACAGTCTTTGGTGCTACCATTATTCAATCAGCAAATTATCTTGCAAAATACATCTATTATCAGTTAATCATAACCAAAAAAGTCACTTGTAATGATATTTTGCTGTAATCATTCATCTAATTCAGATATACAACAGTGTTGCATCAAATATAGCAATTACTATATAGACTGCATAATGTCTGATACTTCTTCCAAGAATAGCATAAATATTTTACATTCAGTTAACAATAGCAGTCACCATTATGCTGTTGCTCAGACAATAATTTATAAAACAGATGTGTGCTTTTGTTTCCCATAATTTTAAGTGTATATTAATACTCTCTAAGCAGAAATTAAGCCAAATCTTAACTCTTATCCTTGCCAAAAATAAGACCAAAAATGTTCTCACCTTCTTTGATCTATATAGCATTCTAGACAACAACCTGCCTTTCAGAGTAATAATATAAAAGTATTCTGAGAACAACTATAATTTCAAGTATATTATAAATCATCATTTCTTTTACATAACTTAATGTATTAAAATCCAGTTTTAATTTTCTGGAAAAGTGTTACAATTCTGTGATCACTAATTAAAATTAATATACTAAATTATTTTTGTTGATTATTTGTATATTCATTCTTTTAATAAATGAAAATTTAATTTTAATATTCATGTATTTTAATTTGTAATTTATTTCTACATATATTCATTTGTTACTGGTTGGTTAGCATATTCATTTGTTACTGGTTGGTTAGCTGTACTGTGCCACTAAGTGATGCTGCAGTACCCATCAAGAACCCCCAAGAAGCATGCATGTGATAAATTTCTATCCAAAAATCACTGAAATCGATATAAAATTTAACAAAGTTATTCTTACCATTGATGCTAAAAATACAATATCTCATTATATATTAAATTTGTCATTCAAATTTCAAGATTCAATAATCTATTCATTTATTTATATATTATAAAGTGCCATTTACTCAGTCATCTATCATTTTATTTAGATGACAAATCCATTTACTTCTGAAAAGAAAAGAAGTGTTTTAATTATAGAATTATATGGTTTATTTAGATGTTATAATACACTCTTCTATTAGCTATTTATATATCTGTTAAAATATATATTCAATATACATCTGTTTATATATTATAGATTTATTAATGTATTCAATCATTTCTCCATCAATCATCTATTTATCTATCCAAATGTAAATTCCATCATCTATTCAATTTAATACAGATCTATCTATAAAAGTTTATTTAGTCATATAATTATTTATTTTTCTAATTTAAGTTTACAAATTGAGATTCAATCAATCATTTAATTTTCTATTCTTTCATTTCTTTATCTATCCATTTATTTTATTAAAAATTCAATCTCTATTTAATCATCTATCTATATGTCATCTAATATATGATACAGATTTAGCTATTACAATTTCTAAATTTCAATCTATACATATATCTACTTTTTTATCTGTCTGTTTATCTATCTACTTATCTAAAAATCAACCCTTTTCATCTATTAATCAATCTATCTACCCATTCATTTACTCTTTTATCTATTCATTTTTATATTATTTATCTGTACATGTACCTATTCACTAATATGTCTGTCTGTCTATCTGTCTGTCTGTCTGTCCATCTATCTATCTATCTATCTATCTATCTATCTATCTATCTATCTATCTATCTATCTATCTATCTATCTATCTATCTATCTATCTATCTATCTATCTATCTATCTATCTATCTATCTATCTATCTATCTATCTATCTATCTATCTATCTATCTATCTATCTATCTATCTATCTATCTATCTATCTATCTATCTATCTATCTATCTATCTATCTATCTATCTATCTATCTATCTATCTATCTATCTATCTATTAATTCTTTCATCCATTTCAATCATTTATCCATTTTACAATATATTACAGATTTAATCACTTAATTATCTATTAAGCCTTCTCTCTATCCATATACTATCATATAATCTATGAATGAACTCTTCTTGACTCTTCTTCTAAAAGAAGGCCATTTAAGTTTATCTGAGGTTTTTTTTATGAGATTCATAGAAGTCTTATTTCCTTTTAATAATATCTTTTCTTTTTTAAAGTGATCCAATTTAATAAATGCTTTTTCAAAATAAATAAAAAAAATTTGCTTGAACTTAAAACGATGAATTTAATATGAAAACAAATAGAATAATGTAAAACAATAACTGTTTAGTATTTTGATTATATAATGTCCGCTTTCAGAGATCTCTTACATCAATACTTAAAAAATGTATTCTGTTAATTATATAGATTTTTAGTTTCCAAAGTATTAATATTTATTTTTAGCGCTGTTTCTAATTGTAATAAATTTAATCAGCCATTCAAGCTATTGTGCGCTTTTTTACGAGTGTTAAATAATAAATGAGTACTTCCACTTCCAACACAAGATATAGTATTTAGGAAAGAATAAAATGAATCCATTAATAAGCATTTGGGTTGGATTGAATAAGTGGATTCATTTTATTCTTTCCTAAATACTATATCTTGTGTTGGAAGTGGAAGTACTCATTTATTATTTAACACTCATAAAAAAGCGCACAATAGCTTGAATGGATGATTAAATTTATTACAATATTAATATTGTGATTTGTATTTAACAATTTTTACATGCAAGGGGTAAAGTATTAACAATAATCACAATGCTGTCTTTGTTAAAATAGTGTAGTGCCACTATTTTTTCAAACGTTGTTTGTGTTTTCTGTAAAATATGTTCTCTGATCGATGTAAAGGAAAGACATCAATCTATTAATCATTACTCAAATATATCACTTAAAGGCACACTAATATTTAAATAAGATTATTAAAAAGGCTATGGAAAATGTTTAGTACCATTTTAATTATAAATGTATTTAACGCACATTGATTACGAAAGTAATATTTACTAAGGCAATAAACCTAAAACATGTGCGGTTGAAAATGCGAAAGTAGGGACCTCTAAAGGTCTTAACCCTCTCTTTTCTTTTAATGCGTAAGCTTGTAGTTAAGACCTGTAGAGGTTCCTACCTTCGCATTTTCAACAGCACATGTTTTAGGTTTATTGCCTTATTAAATATTAATATCATTTTATATTCTTCAAAACAATTACTAATTTCAACAGCATGTAAATAACTTACTACTGCTTGAATATATAACATTTAAAATTATAATCACAGAATACTCTTTTTCCAAATAAGTCACTCATAATTATTTTGCAGGCAGATTAATAATGAGTTATTTTAATAAACTTGCAAATATAATTTTTATTAGCTTAATTAATTTCTGAACTTTGATCACAGCTAATAATAAGTTTCAACCTTTTTGGATAGCAATGTTGTTTTATTTACAATATATAGAGTTAATACATTGCACAGGCTTAAACCTGCATTTATATATGTAATATAGGCGGGATTCGAATTCAGACTTTCACACAACCCACTACTCTCAGTGGGTCAGAATGACTAATATGTCAACATAGGTAGGATGACAACCTTGGCACTAACAAGGGCTTTGAATGTTCCATCATCAGATTTTCAATGAAATGAAAGGCTGAAGAGTTGAAGTTGGAATAGTTTGAAGCCTGTCCATTAAAGTATGAAGATTGGCTATCTTAATATAAAGCTGAGCACTGATTATATAGGTGTGTGAGGATAATAATCTAGACCAACTAATGATTGCTGGTTTGGCATGAAATACGTATATTGGTGATTATTTATCTTTTCAACATGTGTGTGATCAGGTGGGTCAGCAATATGAGATGGCACTGATAGTAGTGGGTCGTGTGAAAGTCTGAGTTCGAATCCCACCTATAATATATAGAGTTGTAGCTCAGACAAAAGTGAAATTCTTTTGTTACACTGAATAAATGAGCATTGGCAAATGAAGAGCAAAAATTGTATTTGCAAGTTTATTAAAATGACTCATTACATGTCTGCTTGCAAAAGAATATTAAATAATGTATTAGGAATAAGAGTGTTCTGTGATGTCAAGTGTTAGTGGCCTAGCGGTTATCATAGCTGCCTTCCAAGCAGCTGGCCTGGGTTTGCTTCTGGTCAACGCATTTGATATATAAAAAAAAGGAGTGTTCTGTGATATGGTTATTATTTTCAAATCATTTTAAAAAATGCCTATATTGTTTGAAAATAATTAGGTAAATATCATCCCCCAAAATATTTAATTATTCTAGGTTTGTGACTTATTCACACAGAGTGTTACTTGGGACTACATCACTTGTCAAATCACGGTAGTTCTACCAGCCTATTTTTCACAATCTCAATGATAGGCTTTTTTTGGTGATCACCAGATGTAAAGAATGTCATCATTTGGAAAAATCATAAGCAGTCATTTGCTATTAATTTCTTATATGCCATTATTCATATATTAACATAAAAGTATAAACCTTGAAATGAAAGCTCAGTTAAAATTTATCTTTGGATGCTTATAATAGATTCATAGGTACTTTTCATATTGATATTCGGCAATGTTTGATTCACTACAATTTTTTGTTTATTGGATGAAAAACTTCATAATGACCATCAGTATCACTCAATAAATACTGATATTTGGCAGCACTTGTTTCTAACAGATTTATTAAATGCAATCATCATTCATAAAACTATTGATCTTGAAACATTAAAAAGTTCACTAACATTGAATATTGATGATAGGAGTTAATAATAATTTACTTTAATCATTTGGAATAATAAAAATTAAAGAGGCATGGTATATCTCAGGTAACAAAAATTTCTATCAATAGAAAAGAATAATGTATGCCCACTCAAAAAGATGGTCCATTCTTCCTAATTAATTTTCATATTTAAATTTTATGTAAATTAGCAATAACAGCATATATATACACCCACTCCCATTTTTCATATTATCTTACGTCAATGATTTGTAATAGGCGAAAGTCGACTAAACCCATACTGTTTAAAAAATAAAATTAAAAAATGGTGAAAGCTTTTCTCTATACAGGCTTCTTGTATATTTATGATTACATTAGTCTGAGTTAATGCTTATACTTTTATAATTATATTAGTATTTATGGAGAGAGAAAAAATGAAAATAAAGAAAAGTATACATTTTCAAATATTGTAAAAAAAAAAATCAAATAATAGTATTATTATTATGATATGGATTCAGGATACAATCCCATAAACAAAAGTGCTTTATAATTAAAAAAAAAACCCATAAAATTATTAAAGATTTTGCGAGTATTGATGTGTAATAAAAAATGTGGACTTAATCAGTGAAGTATTGAATAGCTTCACGCTCTCAGATCTAACCGCTTCAGCTTCACCAACCTTGTGGTTAAGACCTATAGAGGTCCCTACTATCGCATTTTTACGTGCATATTCTTGAGGTTACAGCCTTAGTAAATATTACTAAGTTAAGTGTAATAAATTTTTCATCAATTAACTAAATTTATATAAAAGCAATATTAAATAAAAATTAAGTCGTTTAGAAAATAGATTAATCAAAGTAATGTTCTTATTTGAAATGCAATTTATAATGTAGGCAAATACCAATTATTTTAAAAAAAGAACTTAGGATTTAAATGATTAGTGTATTATTCTAAGTCTTAATCTTATTAGAGAGATAATGGCCGTTCAATTGATAATAGTAAAGTGCTTTGTCAGAAGTGAAAACAGAAATATTTTGTTAAACCACTAAACATCACATGATCACTATCTCATACTAGCACAATAATTGTTATAAACAATTCAAAATACAGCAAAACTCTCCATATAGTAGTGCCATCTTGTGCTAACAAGAGCAATCAATGGATGCCAGAAGGCTTGTGCATAAAATCCCTATCTAGTGCCTACTCATCCAATATCCCCAGACTAGTTTCTGGCTTGTGGCCTTCATCAGTGAGGAGCCTTGGATCTGAGAGCACTGCACCTAGATCTTAGGATCTAATGCAACCCTCCAGCACCCACCTTTTAACTCTATTTAACTACAAAACTATGAGAATGAATGAAAACACTATTAATATTTTCAATCAAGCTCAATAGCTTATATAGTCAATGGGTCTGAACTCAATTCAGTACCCATACATTTTGGTCTTTGGCTCTTTAACAACCATACCCACTATCCTATTAGGCAGGATTGGTGTTAAACCACTAAACATCACATGATCACTATCTCATACTAGCACAATAATTGTTATAAACAATTCAAAATACAGCAAAACTCTCCATATAGTAGTGCCATCTGTGCTAACAAGAGCAATCAATGGATGCCAGAAGGCTTGTGCATAAAATCCTATCTAGTGCCTACTCATCCAATATCCCCAGACTGGTTTCTGGCTTGTGGCCTTCATCAGTGAGGAGCCTTGGATCTGAGAGCACTGCACCTAGATCTTAGGATCTAATGCAACCCTCCAGCACCCACCTTTTAACTCTATTTAACTACAAAACTATGAGAATGAAATTGAAAACACTATTAATATTTTCAATCCAAGCTCAATAGCTTATATAGTCTTGGATTGAGCTTGGATTGAAAATATTAATGGTGTTTTCAATTTCATTCTCATAGTTTTGTAGTTAAATAGAGTTAAAAGGTGGGTGCTGGAGGGTTGCATTAGTCCTAAGTAGGTGCAGTGCTCTCAGATCCAAGGCCCTCACTGATGAGACAGCCAGAAACAGTCTGGGGATATTGGATGAGTGGCCTAGATAGGGATTTTATGCACAAGCCTCTGCTCCTTGATTCTTGTTAGCCAAGATGGCCTACTATATGGAGGTTTTGTGTATTTTGAATTGTTTATAACAATTATTGTGCTAGTTGAGATAGTAATCATGTGATGTTTAGTGGTTTAACACCAATCCTGCCTAATAGGATAGTGGTGGCTATGGTTGTTAAAGAGCCAAAGATACCAAAATGTATGGGTACTGAATTGAGTTCAGACCCATATGACTATATAAGCTATTGAGCTTGGATTGAAAATATTAATAGTGTTTTCAATTTCATTCTCATAGTTTTGTAGTTAAATAGAGTTAAAAGGTGGGTGCTGGAGGGTTGCATTAGATCCTAAGATCTAGGTGCAGTGCTCTCAGATCCAAGGCTCCTCACTGATGAAGGCCACAAGCCAGAAACTAGTCTGGGGATATTGGATGAGTAGGCACTAGATAGGGATTTTATGCACAAGCCTTCTGGCATCCATTGATTGCTCTTGTTAGCACAAGATGGCACTACTATATGGAGAGTTTTGCTGTATTTTGAATTGTTTAGAAATATTTTGCTTATAAGTTGCTGGTAAAATATATAAATTGGAAAAGCAGTAAGCACTATTATACTTTTCTAATGCATGTGATGATGTTGCTGCCATGAGTTGCTAAACAAAACTGTGTTGGGGTTACACAGCTTCCAACAATGGAGTTATAAAAAGAAGGACATCCAAAAAACCTGTCTAAGCTTGAAAATTGCTTGTTATTCATGATATATTGATAATTAATCTGTCAGTACTGTGAATATAAGAAGGTACTGTAAAATCTGCAGAGATTTTAAGATGACTGCAAATTGCTGAACAATATTTAAAAAGTTACTTTAAAAATATGAGAATTGTCAAGCCTTGGTGGTTGAGAGGTCAGTGACAGCTGCTTTACAAGCAGTTGTCTCAGGTTAGCGGGTTCACTTCCCAGCTGACGCTATGATACATGAGAAAAAAATATGAGAATTATAGCAATTTATAAGACGAGATTTTCATTCTATTTATTTATATAAAAGACTTAACGATTTCATAATTGGAATTTTAAAAGTATTTGATATTGGAATATGTATGCATATTTTCCCCCTCCTTTTAATTTATTCATGAAGCATTAATTTATCAATGACTGCCATATATTTATGTTTAAAAACAGCATGTACATACCATGTACCTCAGATGCATTCTTTATTAGTTAAATAATGTATACTAAAATATTCTTTGCTTAACAAATCTACATAGGGCACCACTAGACCTTTAGCCCAGAACGTTTATAATTTTTTGATATGGATACTCATTACAAGGGCCTGTTATGGCATCCCATCATATCCAGATCAATTATTGCCACTATATCATGGAAAGCAGATATTCTTATTAAAATAAATAATTGGCAGGTCAGATATTTTAAATTACTAATATTCTTATATACTGGACAGCCTGCACATAATATGTTTTAACAGGATGCTACTACACCTCTAGCCTAAAATGTTTAGAATTTGTTGATATGGATATTCATTATGAGTGCCTACTACAGCTGTCCCATCATATATAGATCAATTATTGCCACTAGTTCACAGAGAGCAGGGGTTCTTGCTAAAATAAACAATTGGCAGGGCAGACAAGAGCAAACAAATGCCAGACGTATCTAGCAATTAATAACAATGTTTATTAATAATAGTAATTCAAAAAAATAGTTTACATGAACTATAGTTAGCTCAATCATATATTAAAATTGAGCATAACCCCTTTAAAGAAACAGTTAATGTATTTGATAGTTGATTGTTTTGATTTTCTCCTTTGAGTTAATTTAATATTCGTTAAAATAATTGAGTGTGAATATAAGAGATCTCTACTTATGCTTGACAATTTCAGATGTATGCACATACCTGTGCAAAAACATCAATGGATAATTAAATATTGTCAGGATTTATTATTAGACAGGCTCATATGTGCTGATTTTAATAACAAAGCACATATGTAGTGCAAGACTCAAGTCATATAAAAGAAATGTATAATGAACAATTAGAAAGGACCATAATAAAAGCAAAAAAATATATAAAGGCATTGGAAGCTTTACTACACTTGATACAAGATATGCATTAAAATGTGCACCAATTTCACATAGAAACTAAACATAAGTTAAAACAGATAAAAAGCAAAAACTTTCCAAACTCAATGCTGAATCAAAATCTACTTATACCTAGTAATAAGCACAGGAATAAATAACAGGGCTGAATATATAAATAAATCTCCTCATGGTATCTGTAAAGGAATTATTTATATACAAGCAGAACAATCTTTTTAGACACATGATAAAAATAGCAAGAAAAACTATTAAATGATTTAATGCACATATATAAATTTTATGGACATCTAATAACAATGATTATGTCAAGTTCTAAGATATTATTAATTAAAATATATATAATTGAGATTTTAATTTAGATTTTTTTAAATTTTAAATTGATCAAAACTTACTATAAAGTACTAAAGAAAATCTAGCTTTTATAAAACAATGATGAAATTGGAAGGGGGGGGGGAGAATCTGATTGAGATTTTTAAAAATCTTTTTGTTAACTTTAAGAGAAAAAATAATAATTCTAGAAACTTAATTCTCAACTGCCAAAAAAAATAAAGACATTAATGGGTTGTAACTAAAATAGTTATAATCTATGATACATATATAAAAGAATAAAATTAATAAGAAAAATATAAACATACACATTAATAAAATCAAAATATATATTAAAAACTTTACACCTTATATCTATCACTGGCTTATTGATATGTCTACAGAAAGTTCACAAAAAGAATTTATCTTTTATTCTTAATAATGTTGGTATAGGATTATCTTAAATACATATGTATTCTTGGAATGTGAGAAGTACATTGATATGACAAGCTCTAGGATGTTAGCAGTTGGCTTTGTAAGTCAATTGCAAGGTGAATGTTGGTCAGAGATTCATGCCGGAGAATAAAGTTCATCTTTTGGTGCCTTAACCAAACATGGTTTCAAATATGGCAAACAAGTGAGTTCTGAGATCATTTTTGAGACAGGCATATATATTACAGCAAGATTAGAATACAAGGATCTGGCAAATTAAGCAGACTCTTTGAGAAGAAGAAACAGAATTAAGTAGAATAATTGGAAGTAGAGAATCTAATGAAGTCAGCAGAATAATTAAATGATTTTTAGCTTTTCTTATATAGAGCTACTCTTCATGGTTTGACCCACTCGGGAATTTAAGGAATCTCCTCAATCAGCAAACTAGTAATTGAAATATTTTTACTCAGATAAGTCAGAAAATTTAAATTAATTAAAAAATTCTGAATTAAGTACATTAATTAAAAATTTTCCAGATAACAATTATTAAAACTATGATTTTGTTAAACTCTTAATTAAAATGAACTGATTAGAATTAATAAGGAAAAATTTTACAGATTAAGTATTATTTCTAGATTATAAAAAATATTTTACTGAAAAGGTAATAAAATTGGTTACAAAGTTCATCTTTTTAGAAAACTGTTACATTAAAAAAATTGTTAAAATTAAATAAACCGAGCTCATTAAAAGACTTTCTTGATTAATGTGTAGGCATAGATACATAATACCCTGTACTCATCAAAAACACAACTTAAATTAAAATTAAGTTTGATCAGCCATCCAACATATAAATTAACATTGAGATAGGTAAAATATCTCAATATATACATAGGGTATTAGAAATTTGTGATATCAGAGATGAATGCTTTGCAATGGATGTTTAACATGAATTAGCCATGCCATCTCAAATTATTTCATGGATAAGAAAGAGATAATATTTATTAAGTATTTTGTTTAATAGTTCAAAGAGGCTTTCAAGGCCCAATTATCAATTCTATTTTATATATTATATATATATGTCTGACTTCAAAGTCATTTATTTCTTGTTGATGTACTCAGTTGTGTGCATATTTTGAAGTAGAGGCAAAATGAGGATGATTTGACAGCTATGATGGAGGTATCTAAAAATCATTGTCTAAATTTAAATGTATTTAAAATTGCTATTTTATTTGGTTCTAGAATTAGCTTTGATAGAGTTAAGCATATAAATTTGAATTAAAATTGGAAGGTTATGCTATATTTAATTATTTACAGTTTTGACTTAGTTTTGTTTCACAAATGAACTTTTAATGAGATTAAAAAGAATTAAAAGAGGGAAAAGATATGCAAGATGAGACATTAATAAATTGAGACAAATGGAAAAAGGAAAATTTGGTTTAGTATGTCAAAATGAATTTAAAAGGATTGTTCAGGATGAGAAATATATTAATAGCCATGATGACTGTTGGAATAGAATTAAAAAAGGATTCTTGAAAACAGCAAAAAATAAAATAGGCATTATTCATGCAAGGAAAGCTAAATGACCTTGGATAACTGAAGGTATGTTGGAAAAGATGGAAGTGCAGAGATGATGGAAGAATGTAAATACTGAGGAAGGGCAAAAGACATATAGGAAATTTAATAATGAACTAAGATGAGAAACAGATTTAACAAAAGAAAAGTGTTTGGAGCAAAAATGTAAAGAGATAGAAAGGCTTCAACAGGTGAAAAGATATGATCTGGTATTTGATTGAATATGAAGTATCATCTGGGAGAAAAAGACATGGGCAGTGAGTGAGATTGCAAATAAGAATGGAAGGAGATTAACTGATAGTAATGATATATTAAAAAGATGGGAAAAATATCTTCAGCATCTGTTTAGTAGAGGAATTAATTTAATTATGAACTTGAAAATGAAGATGTTAGATGATAGAGATATGGACATATTTCTGGATGAAGTAAGAAAGGTAATCGCACAAATGAAGAATAGTAAGGCTGTTGGATTTGATGCAATACCTATAGAATTTTTGAAAAAAATGGAAGAAGTTGCTATGAAAGGAATAGTTGGATTTTGCAATTTGATATATAATAGTGGAGTTTGGCCTGAAGATTTTTTAAGAACTATAATGATTCCAATTGCCAAAAAAGAAGAAAACTGCTAAATATGAAGAGTATAAAACAATAAGTTTGTTATCTCATGTTTCTAAAGTTTTATTGAGGATTTTAACTCAAAGAATTTATGGGAAAGTAAATTATTATATTGGTGAAGAACAGTTTGGTTTTTAGAAAGGGAAAAGTACAAGAGATGCTATTGGTATTGTTAGGACAATTGCAGAAAGATACATTGAAAAAGATAAAGGAATTGGTATATGTTTTGTGGAATTAGAAAAGGCATTTGATAGAATAGTCTGGAATAATCTGATGTCCATCTTAAGAGATAAAGGAGTATTTTTTTTAAAGAAAGACAATTGATTTGGACTATGTATAATGGGCAAAGGATAAGAGTTAGATTTGGGAGTAATATGACTGATGAAGTGAATATAGAAAGTGGAGTTAGACAAGGATAGTATGTCACCTGTTCTGTTTAATATTTATTTAAAAGACATGCTAAATAATTATTTGGACTGTGGAGGAGCAAATGTTGGAGGGAAAATAATAAAGTGTATAAGATTTTCAGATGATATTGAAGAGGGAAAGGGTCTTCAAAATATGTTGAATAAATTAGAAGGCTGTATGGCATATGGAATGAAGATTAATATTGAAAAGAGTAAGTGTTTGTGGATAGGGAGAGATTCAAAAAGACTGCAAATTGGAATCTATGATGACATGTCTCAACAGGTGAAGGGATTTAAATATTTGGGTAGTTGGTTGAGTGAGGATGGAAGAAGTGAAGATGAAGTTAAAAGAAAAATAGCATTGGCAAAGGAGACACTTGTGAAGAGAAAGAAGATTTTTGTGGACCTTTGGAAAGAGAATTAATGAAGAGATTAATTAAATGTTATGTGTGGAGTGCATTAATGTATGGTTGTGAGACATGGACCTTGAATAATAGAATTAAGAAACAATTGGAAGTCTTTGAAATGTGGACATTGAGAAAAATAGAAAAAATTAGTTGGATAAGTAAAATAACAAATGAAGTTTTGAAAAGAGTAAATGAGGAAAAAAGATTGATTGAGAATATCAGAGAGAGAGAAAGAGAAAATGGATTGGACATATATTAAGAAGAGATTATAGTTTAATTAAAGATGATTTGGAGGGAATGGTGAGTGAAAATAAAACAAAAGGATGGAAGAAATTGACATTATTGGATGATATAAGAGATGGGAAAACTTATGTGGAATTGAAGAAATTGACAAGGAAGAGAATGAAATGGAAGAATGGATGTTGTGACTACTCTCTGGATCTGTCTATTGGACAGAATACTATTGATTGATTGACTAATAGGTTAATTTAGTTAACCTATGCCAAACTAAGACAATTATATATATTTCAATTTTCTTTCATATTAAATTTTTACTGTGATAATTTATTTTGTCTTTGTTTAAGTAATTATTGTGACTTTATGTATGGTCCATACTTGAGCATTTCTGACTGTTTAGCTATTCAAAAAGTTCATAATGTTTGTTTAAGATATTACTATAATTTTATAAGTTCTCTTATATGAGTCATTACTTTAAATTATGTAAATGATTTATATAGGGTTTGAACTCAGATTTTCACATGACCCTTCAACCATCCATGTTATCTCATACTGCTGATACACTTGGTCATACACACATCAAAAAGATAAACAATCACCGATATATGTATTTTGTGCTAAACCAGCACTTGTCAGTTGGTCCAGATTATCATCTCACACATATATACAATCACAGCTCAGCTTATATTAAGATAGCCAATCTTCATACTTTAATGGACAGGCTTCAAACCACTCCACCCCACAACTCTTCAGCCATCCATTTCATTGAAAATCTGATGATGGAATGCTCAAAGTCCACCTTAGTGCTAACCTTCTCATTCTACCCATGTTGACCGTAAGTCACTCTGACCAGGTATGAAAAAACCTGTACTGTAGAAAAATTTATATTTTGTAAATGATTTATATGGATAAAGACAAAAATTGCATTTGTATTTTTCAGTAACTAGCATTCATAAAAAAAAAAAAATGTTTTCAGTATATTTCAATTTTAAATTAATCAAAAGAAGTTATTTGGGTTATATAATAAATTGTATTCATAAAGAAATGTTCCAGTTCATCTCAATTCCAAATTAACAGAGAAAAGTCAGCATAATTATAATATAAATTCAAAATGTAATTTGGATGTGACAGGTTTTAAAAGTTATATTTTTGTCAAGCATTGGTGATCGAGAGGTCAGCAACAGCTGCTTTATAAGCAGTTGTCCCGGGTTAGCGGGTTCGCTTCCCGGCTGATGCTATGACACATGAGAAAAAAAGTTATATTAATGAGTAAAACTTTAAAATAAACTTCCTCTCCAAGATTTGAAATGAAATTAAATGTTTGTTGTTAGAGGGTTTGCTTTTTTTTTTTAAAAAAAAAAAAAAAGAGGGGGAGGGGGTAAATGAGCATATTGTAATTTAATCATATATCAACTTTTTTTGTTAATATAGCTTAATTATGTCTTATTTATCCATTTGTTGTATCTATTTATTCTATCTCTTATATATCCATTCATTATTTATCTAACTATCTATTAATATTCGATAAAAAAAAACAATGTCAAGCGACTGACGATAATGATGATTATTTTAGTGTGTTATAGAAGAAATTATTTCTCATGTGTCATAGCATCAGCCGGGAAGCGAACCCGCTAACCCGGGACAACTGCTTGTAAAGCAGCTGTCGCTGACCTCTCGACCACCGATGCTTGACTAGAAGAAAATTATTTAGACTTATAAAATCCTAATTTCAACAGCTAATAAAAAGCAATTGAGAAATTGTGAATTAGATTTAATCAGTTTAAAGATGGACTAGAGAATAATTCTGGTAAAATCAAAGTAAGTTTAACAAGTTTGTTTTGCGCAGAGAGATCATAGCGAAAATGAGGGAGAAGATAATTACATTTCTTCGTGTTAGTTAGCTTTTTCTAAACCAGGCAGAATCAGTTAATTTAGAGACAAATTCTTCAGGATGACTAATCAGTACTAAAATTAGATTAAAAGTAATATATTTTATTTATTTGATTGATCTTTAAACAATAAAATTCTAAATTTCTTTTAATCCATTACTAATAAAAAATATATATTACCTGCTTTATTTATTTATTTTTTAAATTTTTTCCCTATTTTTTTTCCTTAAAAAAAGTATGTTGTAAACAAAGCGTTTTAAAAGCTAGCAGGTCTGTTGATATATATTATCATACACACAAACACTTGTGTATACATATAAAGAAATATGGAGAGATGACACCTTTGATTAGTGTGTATTGAACATCCTTTATATAATTGGCATATCTGGCTGATTGGGGTCGCTGCAAAACAGGTGATGAAAGTTATTCCTGACACATATATTTGCGATAGATTGATTTCTTAATTATTTTTATATAGTGTGATAAGCGATTTACGGATATTTTATGCAAGATGTTTGGAGCTGATTTCTTCACATATTTTGAAGATAAATATATAGATATATATTGTACATATAAGGCCTCATTTGTAGAATACTCACCTGCCATGCTGACAACTTGAGTTAAAATCAAAATGGGCATTTTTTTTTTTTCCGGTTTTAGTCAGGCTTAGAATTTTTTTTTAACTATCCAGTTCCCAATCAACCTTATTTTTCACTCATTATTTGTTTGAAAATGAATGCAATCACTCTTAATTTAAAAATTGTTGGTAAAACCTATCGTGGACACTGTTGGGAAAACCTTTGCCCTGTAGTGGAATATTTTTTTTTCTCATGTGTCATAGCATCAGCCGGGAAGCGAACTCGCTAACCCGGGACAACTGCTTGTAAAGCAGCCGTCGCTGACCTCTCGACCACTAATGCTTGACTGTAGTGGAATATTTAAAGCCTGTTTTACATTACATATACAATAAGCATGGTCATTTGATATTGTAACTGAAACCAAAACTCTTTGTAAAAATCTTATATTTTTCTATAGTGAATGGCAATAATAATCTTATCAGTGGTCGTCATTAGTTATATTGCCTCGTATGATTTAGCTTAATTATAGAATAATTGACATGGGAGCTAAAGATTCACAAATTGATTCCTAGCTGAGTAAAATAAATTAAAAATCAATTCAGTCAAGTGTTAATGTTGTGCTTAGCCTATTATCTTTGTTCTCAAACATTACATAATTTCCTGATCAGTTGATAATACAATTATTGTTATTACTATTAGTTACATTCTTTGCTTTAAAGTTGTAATTAATAATTTGTAAATCGCATACTTATTACAGTAAGTAATATATATTAAGGCTATAACCTTAAGACTATGTGATGTGATGTGATGCACTGTGACTTCCTATACTGAGTCAGGAATCTCTCAGCAACTATGCCCAGAAAAACCTGTTAGCCACTTTACCTTCCCTTTTCATTCCCCACCCTAAATTTTTCCATAATCTGCTCCATTCCATTTACACAACATAATCTTTGTCAACTCCATGGTCTTCATATGTAAATCCCCCTTATCTTTTCCCAAACCCAGCACAAAAACCGAAAACCCACTTTCTGTATAATCACTTTGTTCATATTTATTCTTTGATAACTTTATTATTTGTACCATTTCTGCTTCCAAGCATTTACATTGAATTAACAGATGCCTAATATTTTCTATGCCTTCCTTATATAACTTGCAGATTAAATCACCAATATTTTTCCACTTATGTGTATATTCCCTTGTTGCTAAAGATTCTGTTTGAGCCTTAAACAATAAACTATTTTCCTTACTATTATCATAAATTGGCTCGCACGCGAAGTTCCGTTTACTTCTATATATATTTAAACTCTTTTTACTCTCCATACTAGTTCTTCATCTCTCCAACTCCCTATTCTTTATTAATGCATCTATTGTTCTATCCCATTCCTTACCACTATAACATTCAACAATCCTCTTAACACAATCATTCCACCTTTTGTACAAATATACTGATATAAATTCTTTATCCAAATATTCTGCATACCGCATTACCTTTCTCACCCATCTTGTTGCCTGCCTGTTACTCATAACACAATTAAATACTATTTTGGCGATTCTATTATTATCCATAAACTACAATCTACCAAACATTTTCATTTTGCTTTTTGCATCCTTCATATAAAATTTAAGCATCCCATTTCTCCTTGAATTGCCTCCTTTACTGTCCACACATATGCATCTAACTATGCGCCTAAATATGACAGTAGGGACCTCTACAAATCTTAATACAAGATTAATGACTTTATATTATCACATTATCTTGTATTAATAAAACTAATTATTCTGTAGTTATTTATTAATAGTCTTTCAATACAACTTTGTAATAACTATGACTTGTCTTTAATTTCAATTGAGTTGATTGTACATCTTAGTTTTACTTTCATTTTTATTTTGTCTATCTAATCACCCCCCCCTTTCCCAAACGATCATTCTCATGAATCTTTTAATTTTAAGCACTGTATCTGTTCATGCACTCATTGCAATTTATTTTGTAAAGTTCTTCATTTTAATTCATTCTCTATTACTGTTGTAATTAAATATTTAATCTCTTTCAAGTTTCTGAAGATCACATTTGCTTTTTGCTTTTTTTTTTCAAATATTAGGCTTAACTATTCTAATTCCTCTTTCTTTCAAATTATACTTTTAATCAATTTTGATAAGCCAAATTTAATTAGAATGATAGATTCAGATATTCTAGATATGCCTGATGTTGTTGGGAGAGAGTATTTAACTATTTCATAGGAGTTAATTGAGTTTATTCTTATACTTACTCATATTCCTGATATATTTTTTCACTTATTAACCATTTTGATACTTTTTATATTAATATCTCAGAAAGTTATTTTAGTTCTATATCTACCCTTCTTGCTATTCACATTACTCATTGTATTTCTCTGATTTTTTTTTGCATTTTTTTTTACATATTTTAAGCCTACTAATTGGAAAAATTTTATAGTCTTTTTTTATTTTTATGATTTCGATCTAAATTTAAATTGTAGGCTTTAGAATTTAAAACAATAACTATTATTATTATTTCAGTTTTTAAAAACTAACCTCTTGGTCCTTAGTTGACACAGTGACTTGTAATTTAAGGATTAGCTTATTTTAATTTTTTTTAAGAAATAAAGTACTTTCGCAATTTTTTTAAAATCATAATTGATCTTTTGAATTTATCTTGAACTTTAGAATCGTTGTTGCTGGTTTTCTTTCATATATAATTGGTCATTATTTTATCATAAATATTCTTACACTATTAATGCTATTAAAACTGCTTTTTATTTCGGAGATTTTTCTGAATTTAATTTGTGTTCAATCAAGTATTTAAGCTTTTTTATAACTGGAATTTTAATAAAATGTAATATATGAAGACTAGACAAATTCAAACCATAAAATACATATTTAATAGCTATCTAATCTATGGATAAAGTAGGAAAAATGGAAGAAGGGTTTTGGACTCCTATGCAGAGTCTAAAAGTTATTACATTAATGTAATTCAGTTTTTTCCGTTTGTTGTTATTTATTGTTAAAACCCTGAATTTGGTGGTCAACTAATTGACCCAAATAATTCCTAAGTAGCTTATTTCTATGTAATCCTTTATAGTTGTGGCAGGCAGGTGGCCCTTTTTTACCATTGTTTTTTTCTTATTTATTGTTTTCTTTGTAGAGCCTCTGTCTATTTGTAAGCATGTAACCTATAATAAGAAAGATGTAAAATGATATCCATATGTATCTTCTTAATGAGTGAATAAAGTTGTTATTTGAAACTAAAGCCAATAATCAATCTAATCCTAATTGGAATCTTTATGGGTTTCATTTTCATGTTTTTTTTTTTTCAAAGATGAAAAAACCATATATTAAATAAATAAAATGCCTTTTTTTTTCTCCAAATGTTGATATATATCCCACTTTTTTTAATAAGCAATATTTTTCAGAATTTTTTTTGCTGGTTTTCAATTATACTATATAACTCTCTTTTGAAATTAATTTCCAAAAGATATGAAGGAATATTGATAGTTTTGAACGTTTTCAAAGGTTTTGGAAATGTTTGTAAAAAGCACTAACATCCCTATAGAAAAATTTTCACTTAGATTCTATTCAAATTTGTTTAAATGGCATTTTATCTGACACTTCTTCTCTTCCTGCTAATTTCCCCTCTCATTTTATTATATAAATGATTTTATTTTTTGACATATTACATTCTAATATTTCTTTTAAACACTAAACATCAGCTCTTCAGAAAAATATTTAATGGAATAATATTACTTTAGTTAATTCTTTTAAAATCCAACTATTATTTTCTTAAGTTTTAATTCTTGATACCAAATTTTTACAAAAGTTCTCTAATCTGTCAATACTAAACTTGATATCATCTTAATGTACCAGTTTTAGGGAACTAGAGAACACAAATAATATATACAGGAAAAGCATAGTACAAGGAGCTATCAGATGAAAGTAGGAAAGTAGGACTAAAGATAAATGTTAAAAAAACTAAAGTAATGTTCAATGGATTTTCTCAAAATATGAAAATAAAGATTGATTATGATGAGTTAGAAAAAGTTAACAGCTATAAATACCTTGGTCAGATTATTTATACAGATTGGAAACATAATAGGTGAAATTAATCATAGAATTAAAGTTGCTTGGAGTGCTTTTGATAGAAATAACTTGATACTAAAAGGAAATATGAGTATATGTTTGAAAAGGTTTTTAATAAATGTGTTTTACCAGTTCTTACTTATGGATCTGAGACTTGGACACTTAATAGAAGAGTAGTACAGAGACTTCAGACCACTCATATGGAGAGATATATGTTAGGAGTAACAAGAAGATATCAAAAATGCAATATGGAGTAAGAGAACAAACTGGTGTTATTGGCTTCATTGAAAAAATTAAAAGATTGAAGTGGAGTTGGGCTGGACATATTGCTAGAAGTGATGATAATAAATGGACAATTGAAATCTTAAACTGGATTCCAAGAGATTTTAAATGACACAGAAAGAGACCACATTTGAGGTGTATGGATGAAATAAGAAAGTGTGCAGGGGTGATGTGGAGAAGAGAAGCTAAAGATTGAGAAGATGGATTAAACTTCAAGAGACATTCATCCTGCAGTGGATTGATAATGGCTAGTGATGATGATGATGTTTCCATGAAAAATATGTAAAGACCAACTTAATTGGTAGGTTTAAATATAACTCAGATTTTATAATTTGAAACATTTCTTCCCTATTATTAACATTGCTATTATATATATAACAAATTACATTTTAATTTTATAGATAATAAAACATAAATGGAAAAAAATTTAGATTATGGTTAAAGATTTTATATACCTTAAACAATTTTTAAAATATTACTTGCTGAAAAAAAAAGCAATGTTTGAACACATTTTAATTCAAAATATAACCGTATGATATTTAAAATACTTTTATGATTTCTATTATTATGCTGAATGCATTCTTCATGCACAAAATGTGTGGTTTCATACATTTCAGTAAAGCTAAGAACAACTGCAGTTTGATCATGTTTAACTTAAATAAAATAAATATTAAAATACAGAAGTGGCTAGTCTTTTACAGTCTATGCATCAATATTTTCAAGCATGAATTCAGAAGTGGCAATTATATTTCTATTCAATTTTTGTATAAAATTATAGATAAATAATATTTAGCTTTTTTATATATTATAATAATGTAATATAGAAAAATTTTATACCATAATGGAACTTCCGAATCCACTTTGCTTCCCATTTGACTTTCAATGTTTGGAATTAAATTTATTAATGAAAGCAGGAGAATATGTTTTAATTTAAAATAGTCAGTCATAATTTGTTTAGATTTTTATCAATTTTATGAGTAATCAAAGCAAGATAAGCCAATGTAAGAACATCACTTATAAAATGAATGGTAAAAACTATTACAGAGTCACTGTAAATTGAGCACTTCAAAATTAGACATTCAGAAAGAATGTGGGGAAAAATTTTTTTAAATAAATTTGACTCTGAATTTGAATTTTTGTTATCTTTTCTGAGCATTTCTAAAAATCGTTTTTTTTTATTAGAGTTTTACTTTATAAGATCTAGGCTTACAATTTATTCTTGTAATCAGAAATCCAATGCACTAAGTTTAGTCTTGCAATGCACCATGTTGATGCATGTATTAAACCACTAAACATCACATAATCACCATTTCTTATGCTTGCTCATAACTGTTATTAAAACAGGCAAAAACTCCATACAGTAGTGCCATTCAGTGCAAGCCAGAGTAATCAATGGATGCCAGAAGATATCAAGCCAGAAAGTAATCTGGGGGTATTGGATGAATAGGCACTAGATAGGGATTTTATGCACAAGCTTTCTGATATCCATTGATTACTCTGGTTGGCACAGGGTGGTACTACTGTATGGAGAGTTTTGCCTGTTTTGATGCATTTAGTATAGATTGGCCATCTGTGGTATAATATAATAGAAACAAAGTAATAATAAAAATAAAATATAATAAACCAGAATAATAGATAAAACTGATGCATGAATATACATGAAATATTTTGAATTTAATTAAAACTTTAAAATGAGTGCTTATATAAAGCATTATTTTTGGCAACAGTTCAAGGTCTTCACAAAAACATTAAAAGCAAAAACTATTGTACTTAATTTCAATTTTAAAAAATTAAATATCAATGTAGGAAAATTGCATCAGGATTATATTCTGTCAATCACTAATATGCTAAAATGACAATTCAAAGAATTATGGTGCTGTAAATAATAATATTATTTATATAAAGCTAGTTTCAGGATCTTCCAAAAATAGATGAAATATGCAAGAAACTATAGATAATGGATGTAATCCATTATATTACCAATTATATTTCTTAACATCAATTATCACCAGAGTTGCTCTTTAAAACTCCTCATTTTCTATTTAGTTTATGTCTCCTATACAACTTCTTTACTTTGAATGTGGATCAAATTCAGCTTTTCATTTAATTTTGTTCTCATATAAGCAAAAGTGTCATCAGAAAAAAAAATTGACTGTAAAAGCTCTTATTACTCATTGTAGAATTTTACTATCTCACCATCTTTGAACAAAAAATATGCAGAAAACAGAAAGAATAAACATGTCTTAAACTTTATTATACTTTAAATTACAATAAAAAGATAATATAAATATAAAAAATAAGTGTCTTTCATTGTCATCATACACTTCTAAAAATAATTTCATTTGTACAAATATTTAAAAAATTTAGCTATTAAGTTCCAACAGATATATAAAAATATGGTTAATTACAGATTAACATTGTTTTATTTTGTGGAATATTAGCTTTCTATGGAAATATTTTGAATGACACATGTGGATTTAATTTATCACATTCTATAGTGAAATCTTAAAATGGATTCCAAGAGATTGTAAAAGAGCTGGAAAGTGACCACATGTGAGATGGATAGATTAAATAAGAAAGTGTGCAGGGGTGATGTGAAAAAGAGAAGCTAAATATAAGAGAAGATGAATTGAAATTGGAGAGACTTCATCCTGCAGTGGATTGATAATGGTTGATGATGATGATGGTATATTTTATAGCAAAAGATAAGTGTTAATATCTATATAATTTTGGTCTTCAGTTTTAATTTGATTATAATGGTAATCTACCTTTTTTGCTCTGTTAATGATTATTTGGGTAAACTAAGTGTATTTATAGTTACTAATAGGTCTTGATTGATCATTACTTTCTGTCCATAGGATTTTTCTTTTTTGATGTTAAGTGAAGATTTTCTCAACATGTCAATGGTAGTGATTTGTTAAATGTATTTTTTAAATTCTAATGCTGATTTAATGAAATGATTTTAATGCATTTTAGATTCTTGTCTAAATTACATTTCAAATGTTTCCTTTTTTTAATTATTATATGCTTTATGTAAATTCTCCTTAGAATTATCACTTTTGAATTCCATTTTACAGGATATCTGTTGGCTGGATTTATGTAGAAATTGATACAGATGCACTTTGAACTGCAACTTGTGAATAGAATCTTGTCTTTATTAGAGGAAAAAAGTATGACAACTTTTATATTAATGCCTTTATCATTGATACATTTAATATTAACATATTGTAAAAAGTAATTTTTAGAATTTTTACCTTACAGACTTTTAACGTTCAGCATACATGGAAATTTATCCATATTGATTCTAAATAAAATATGTTCAAAAAATTTGCTTTTTTCAAATTTCAGTCAAGATTTAAAACTGTTTATTTTTAATTACTTTCATCCCATTTTGAATCTTATGTCTTTCAAGATCTACAATAATTGTGGAGACTATGAGAGCTTTGGAGAACATATTACCATCAAACTTCATTACTGTATGAAATACTTTGATGATGATTATCAAATGAAGGTGTTTAAGTTATGCAATATAATTTGTTATTTTCACAGTTAAAATTTTACATTCTTTTTACCTTCTAAAGATCTATATGTTGTCACTAAGAAACCATGTGTTGCAAGTAAAATTGTTAGCTTGACCACTTTTCACAGACCAATTATTTTCAAAGGATATGATTTTCCAAATATGGGGACAGAGTATCACATATTCTTTAGTCTTTAAATATATTAAGTAAATAATAAAGACCATGAATGCTTTTAATATTGAGTTATGGTAAAGTGCATATTTCTATAATTTTAAAGTTTTGCAAAATAAATAAATAAATGTGATTTCTTTATACTGCCATATTCCTTAGTTGTGCATGAGATTTTCTGTTAATGTTTATAGATAATGAACTTTGTATTGATTTTCAGTTTGTATCATCAAGACATTCTTTTACTTTTAAAGTTTTCAATTCTTCATCCACAAAATTAATTTTTTTGTCAGGATTATAATTATTAATTAGATGTAAATATATTTTGTTATTCAAATGTATAACTATGAACGGATATTGATATATATTTATATATGCTTCTGTTGCCTTCTATATAAATTTTATAACAATGTTAATTTTCTTGACATATGTATTATTAATTCAATGCCTAACATTAACTTTTCCTAAGTGATTCTTATAATAAATTATTTACAGTTAAATTTTTTTTGAAGGTTTGGCAAGTTTTATAAATTTACTGAATTGCTCATCTTAACTGATATTCAGAATTGGATTTTCCATGGAAAGTCAGAAATGTGTTCCCATAGAGTTACTATGTGGAGGAAAATCTCTCTCTCTTTTTTTTTTTTTGTCATAATTGTTATATGGTCAATTTTTTTATGGAAAGCTATAAACTAAGACATTTAAGTAGTTGCTGAAACACTTAGAATTTTGTTTAAAAAATATATATAAGCTAAAAGTGGTCACTGTGCTTGTGGTATTTACCTTTTCTCAATCGATATGTAATGACCATTAGTATTTTATTATACAAGTAGTATTTGTTGCATTAGCAATAACATATATAATAAAAACTTTCTTAAAAATTTTATAAGAGGAAAAAAAAAACGTATCTACATTTTAAGGTTTTATAAATTTATTTAACGCACATTGATTACGTAAGTAATATTTACTAAGGCAATAAACCTAAAGCGTGTGCGGTTGAAAATGCGAAGGTAGGGATCTCTACAGGTCTTCAACCGCACATGCTTTAGGTTTAAGGTTTTATAATACAATAATTTGAAAATAATAAGCAAATCTTTTTTATAAAATAAAATTATTGCGTTTTTTTTTTTTCATTTTCTTTATCAAAAATTTAATTATAAAAGAGTTATGAAGACAATGATTTGTTTTTTGATTCGAGTTGTCTTAACTTTTAGCAGCCAAAATTTTTTTTTCTTAATTTGTTATAAATTAACTTTGTTATTAATAGTAATAAAATAAGTTCAATATATCATACTAATTAAACATCAGGCAGAAAGTTTTGTGTAATTAAGCAAAAAATATTAATATACATTACGGTGAGTTTGATGGAAATTTAAAATTGTTCTAAAAATGAAATCATTTCATTTTCAGCAACTTCAAATACTTTTTTTTAATTATTATTATTTTATATATATAATTAAATAAATAAATGTCTTTATTATTTTACATATATATACCAAAAGGCATGGGTCACCTATTTTTTGATCTTCATTAAAAATGACGTTATAATATATATATATTAATAATAACATAATTATAATTATTATAATATTTAAAATTATTGACAAACATTTGGGTACTCGTTAGATTATAAAAGCATAATTTTGAATATTATAAAATATTGTTGTTGTTTTTTTCATATGTCGTAGCATCGGCCGGGAGGCGAACCTGCAACAACCGTCTGCAACCAACTAACTTGTTTGCAAGGCGGCTGCGCTGACCTCTCGGCTAAATATTGTTATGAATACTTTTTTTTTTATTTCAACTTTTAATTTAGAAGTTGATAAAATTACATTATATAACTAATTATTACTATCAGTATTTTTTAAATAGCTTTTATTAAATTTGGATAAGTTTAACTTTATTTTTACTTTACAGAAATATATAAATGATTTTTATGAATAAGTATATATAAATTACGCCAAATGCAAAAATTTAAAAACGAATCAAAATTTAAAAATTAAAATTTTCATAAAGAATTGGTTTTATTATCATGGTACACTTCTGAATTTTAGAGGTACACAAACACATATACTAGATAAATTCCCATAATTCTCAACTGTATTCCGATTATCTTTAATATCAAAAGAACTAAAATAAATTAAATCAATAATAAGCAAAGACGGTTTTCTATTTTAAAAACAGCCCATTAATTTCAAGATATATACAAAACAAAACACATGCAAACTTATTCATTATAAATCTTGATTTATTATATGAACTATTATAAACTACAAAAATACTCCAGACGTTTCGATTATATTCTTTTATAGTCTTCATCAAGAAACAACTAAAAATATATATAAAAAAAACAATAAATATGCCACAATAATCTAATACATATAACAAATACAAATAACTTTTACCTTAATTTAAAAAATGAATGCAATGGAAATTTAAGATTGTTTGTTAGAAGAAAGTTAAGATAACAGTTATTTGTATTTGTTATATGTATTGGATTATTGTAGAATTTTGTATTTATATTTATTGTTTTTTAAATGTATTTTTTAGTTGTTCCTTGATAAAGATTATAGATGAATATAGTTGAAACGTTGGAGTATTTTTTGATAATAGTTCATAAAATAAATCAAGATTTATAAAAAAGAAGTTTGCATATGATTTGTTTTGTATATATATTAAACTCTTAAATAAGTTAATAGTGTCACTATAATAAAATTTTAATAATATAAATTTTTTAATTCTTTTCTTTATTTTATTCTTTTCAAAGAAAATAACATAACTCTATACAAATAAAATGTAATTTAATACCTGATTTATTATTATTTATGGGAAATTTCAAAAATTAGAAAAAAAATATCATTTTTTTTAAAATTGTAATATGATTTCATACACAAATATTAAGCATTCTAAATGACAATACATTCTTATGCACAGAGTTTGGACATAGACATAATACCTAAATACCCACAGAATTAAAACTTGAATAAATGAAATTTGCAATATGATGTATCGTAAATTCTAGAAAACTTCGCAAGCATCATTCATTCAAGCATAGTAAAAGTAATTTAAAGTGATCGCTTAATATCTTCACACTCTCATTTCCAAATGCTTAAGATTTGCCCATACATAAATGTTTGGGTCGAAAAGATATATGGATTCATTCTATCTTTTCACAAAGACTTTATCTTGTGTTTGAAAGTGAGAGTATTCATTTATAGTTAAAATCTACAAAGCGCATGTGCATTAGCTTAATGCTGATTATTAATATTACAGTTTATAAACATAGCGCTATATAAAATAAATATTTCATTTATCCTAAAGAAAAACTGAAAATCTAGGATCAGATCTAAACTTTTTTTAAAAAAAAGAATATATATATTGAAATGATCATTCATAGTAAACAGGTAGAGTTGATCCCAAATATTTAAGTTAGTTATATACATAAGTATATATAATAAAAATCATAAATAAAGACAAAGAATTAAAATAAAAAGGTGAGTATGGGGAGATTCCCATAAGATGATTTCTTTAACAAGTCATATATAGTCAGTAGTATTCAATTATGTAAGAATCATTATGTTAAATATATTTATCAAGAGAAAATATTATTGAATAAATAACTTATGCTACCACTAAGCACCAGAAATATCATAAGAGTATAAATAAGATACTGTATGTGGACATTTGCTATTCATACATTTAAATACTTTAGTAAACATTTGAACATGAAATAATATTGTTAAAAAATAACAAATTGATTTATTATAATCAAAATAAATTATGAGAGCAGAAATCTTTAATAATGTTTATGGGCAAAATATTTAATAAAATTTAATATCAAAATATTTAAATCTTATATAATAAAATGCAATTTATTTTAAATAAAAAGTCAAAAACATAAAATGAAACAAAGCAGTATAGATCTAAAAGAATTCTAAAATTTGTCATGATCTTACATACGTGCATATAGCAGTTACTCATAAACAATTTTGGCTATTCCAACTTTAAGAGAAAAAAAATGATAAAGAGAAACTGCTATTGAGATGTTTTGTATGATTATATAGACTGATCTGTAAACCACAAATATATCCACATGATTCGTTTTTCTATTAATTTCTCCAGGAAAGCATGTTTCTGAAATGGTTCAACACCATTTTACTTGTAGCTTCTCAATGTATTTTAGACTGCCATATCTTCCCAGTAAAAACAGTCAATATTCCACTTCTTTAAAATGTCTTTAAAACAATCCTTATATCACAACAGGATATATATTCCCCATGAATTCCATGCTCAAGTTCATCCTAAAATACCCTTTTAGAAAATTTTGCATCATTCATTCATTTTACATGGCCAATGTAATGAAGGTGATTTTACAATATTGGACTTATAGAATCACATTCAGCAATTTTGAAGATCATATTGACTGGTTTTATGATCTTTCCATTGTATTTTAACAATTTTATGAGCATCCTTAAATAAAACTTTTCGAATGTTATTATGATGCATTGATAAGGTGTCAAAGGCTTACTTCCATACAATAAATTAGGTAAAACAACAACTCTATATACAGCTAATTTAGTTGCAATAATTATTTCCCCATTATGAAATATCCTTTTAACTTTTTTTTATTAAAAAACTTTATTGATAACAAATTATATTATTTTATAGTAAAAAAAATTTAAGTTACATAGATAAATATATGATGAAACTATAACCATAATGGTACAGGAAATGCAACAAGTTGTTTAATGTTCAACAAAGAATGAGCCACATTTGCAGAAGCAATACATTAATCTGTGTTGTATCTCAACATCTAAATTCACTTTTATAAAACTACCAAAGTGTTTAAATTGGTTTACATTCTGAAATTAGTAACCACCCTAGATGAAAGCTAATAAAGAACTAGTGATTTTAAACATTAATTAATAAACTAAATCTACATGCTGCATTCAAAACAGTAAGTACATTCAGGGACCATCTTTTGAAATGGATAAAAATAATACAATTCTCAGTATATAATAAAACTAGAATCCAAGAAGATAAGTCCACATTAATTCAATTTACAAATATCACCAAACCTTGTATTACATTTTAATCCCTGTTTCATTAACTCACAAACAATTCCAAAGACCACTGCCATAAAAACTGAAAACAATATACATATACTTACCTAACACTAGTTTTTATTTTAAATGCCTCTGACTTTCCATCTGTTATTCCAACATCTTGATGTTGTATAATATGAATAAACAAACATTGGAGATAACCAAGTACTTTCAACAATGCCGTAGATCTTTTCAGTTAATTAAATCAAATTCCTTGACTGAATCAATAAACACAATATATAAATCATCTTTTATTTCCAATACTTTTTTTTGCATTTACCTGGAAACAAAAAAAACATGACATATTAGTGCTTTTTGATTCTCCAAAACTTCACTGAGATTTTACTAATCATTTACATATATCACAGGAAGTAATTCATTTTAATAAAATATTTGATATCTTTTTTAATAATAGATAATGATATTGTAATTTTGTCTATTTCTTTTATTTTTAAAAATTGGAATAGTAGAAATTGTTCTTAATATCAGATTGCACAAGTTTGGGGGTCCATGTATTCCTAAATAATTCTATTGTTTTTGAAACTAACATCACCACAATATTTCAAAACTTTTTCATGTATTTCATCCAGACATGCAGCCATTTTATTTTTAAGATTATAAAGAACTATTTCGATTTTGACTAAGTTGAATGTCTTTGTTCATTTAAATGAGTAGATAAAATGAATGCATCATTAAAAATCATTACTCTTGTATCATTATTTTAAAAATAATCAAAATACTCTTTGTACCTGTTTAAAATGTCACTGTTATATATAACAGAATGTTATTTCTGGATTTAATAAGATTATGATATTTTTTCTTAGGTCATGTTTATTTGAATGCATCAAAAAATATACAAACTGACCACAATTAGTGAATGTTTGTATCTTCTTTGCAGTTTTACAATCATTTTTCAGTTTTCTTGTCAATTTATTAAATTTCTGCCTTCAAATCTCTATAAATATTAGAAGTTCCACATTAAACTTATTATTCTGAAAGAAAAAAATGCTATGTTTCCTCTTAATAAAATAATTAATAATAAGATCGTTGTGAGAGAAAGTCATAATTCTTCTGTTTTAGTAATCCTAAAATAGATTTACTTGCATCTATAATCCACTCCTTATGAGAATTCCACATCTCAGTAAAATGACAATTCTGAGAATCAAATTAGCAATTTTAATGTTTAATAGCTGTTGAAATTTCATATATATAGTAGATTCCAATTTCCATTTGAATATGATTGGAATAAGTCCTTTTTGAAACAACTATCATTTTAATCTTAAAGTATACTAATGTATAATCTATCCTACAATCTATACTTGTAAGAGCACATATAATTTGAAATCCTCATATTTTGACTCTAACTATAATATTTATCTTATTGGTTTAAGCATGGATGCATTCATATTCTTTAATAGTGATTTTTCTGCCTAAACAAAGTCTTTGTGATTGTCAACCCATGTGATTTGCAAAATGTCAATAACACCAAACCATTTAAATTTGCAGCATCCGTATCATTATTTTCAACAATGATTGGCTAGAGTTCTATTATTTATACCAACATGTTAGGTTTTTTAAAAAAGATTAGAGATTACTAGATTGTTACAGTCAATTATAAATGAAATTTCATACAACTACCTGTTGTCTTGCTGTTGATATTTAAAAAAAGTGTAAAATGAAAATATTTAGAATAATGGTTGTTTGAAATTTCAAAATAAATGAATAACCAGATTATAACTTTGAATTATATAACTGTAAGCCAGGAACATTAGTGGAATAAAACAAGAGTATATAATGGATTATTTTGCAACAATGAAATATAAACATTAAAGATCAGCCTGTCAAGCTATTGTGCATGCGCTTTTTATGAATGTTAATAATAAATGAATACTTTGACTTTCAACACAAGTTATAGTATTTAAGAAAGAATAAAATGAATCCACTTATTCTATCCAACCCAAATGCTTATATATGGGCAAATCTTAAGTACTGGAAGTGGATAGAATAAGTGGATTCATTTTATTCTGTGTTGGGAGTCAAACTATTCATTTATTATTAACACTCGTAAAAAGCGCATGCACAAGAGCTTGACAGGCTGATCTTTAATGTATTACAAATTTATAAACATGTGCTATATAAAATAAATGTTTATTAACAATGAAATATGTAACATTGAAAGTATTTGATCATAAAAGCAAAATCCTTTTATAGAAACCATGGAAAGTCAGAGTTTAAGAATAGTTTTTATCCATTATAGATTGCAGATGTACAATAAAGGTTATAATGACCACAGCATATTTAATTACAACTATCCCAATTACATAATCAAAGGATATCTGACTGTATTTTTATATTGGACTATTTCCATCATCTAATATGTGTGTTGAATGTCTTTAGAAAAGTTTAATTTTTAGTTAAATATTCCAAATGCATTCAACTGTTAGTAATATCACAGCAAACAGGTTAGTATATGCACCAACTGTTAGTAATATCACAGCAAACAAATGTTAATAATATCACAGCAAACAGGTTAGTATATGCACTAACTGTTAGTAATATCACAGCAAACAGGCTAGTATACGCACGTTTCGAGAGGTATTTTTCTCCCCTCATACCTCTCGAAACATTGTGCGTATACTAACCTGTTTGCTGTGATATTACTAACAGTTAGTGCATATACTAACCTGTTTGCTGTGATATTATTAACATTTGTTTGCTATGATATTATTAACATTTGTTTGCTGTGATATTACTAACAGTTGATGCATATACTAACCTGTTTGCTGTGATATTACTAACAGTTGAATGCATTTGGAATATTTAACTAAAAATTAAACTTTTCTAAAGACATTCAACACACATATTAGATGATGAAAATAGTCCAATATAAAAATACAGCTAGAACACCATCATCACAAACCTTCAGAAAAACACAAAGGATATCTGAGTATCGTTAAAAAATAGGAATATTAAATATATTGATTTCATATTAGAAATACTCTTCTGTAAATATTGGAAGTGGCATTTCAAATATAAATTTAGAATTATACAAATCCCATATATTCTTCTCAGGGAAATTGCTAGTCCTAAATAGACAAAGAAAATTATGAAAAATTTAATCACTCGTAAGAAAACTATTATTTTTTTTTAAAAAAAACTAAAATCAAGAAAATAGTAAACTTTATAAATAAAATTACTTATTAGTTTTAACAAAATTATTTATATAAGTTTAATTTTTTTATTGAATGTATTTTATATGTATATATTAAAATGAGTTAAAACATTTTAATAGATATTTTACTATTAAACTTATAAGTGAAAAATAATAATAATTAGGTGAAATTTTTTAAAAAAAAAAACACAAGTATTTCATTTGAAAGAGTTGTAATCAGTTAAAATATATTCCCCTAACACGTGATTTCTTTAAGTGTTAAACCGAGTTTAAATTATTATTCATGAATGATTCTACAGTAGAGAGAAAATATTTAAATGACTGCTTAAGCAATTAGAAAGCAGTGTAACCGAAAGACTACATGTGTATTAAATAAGTATTCCAATATATTCATTTGACTTAGATTTTGTTTTATATTTAAACTGATTAATTTATAAGTATAGCTTAACAATGGTAAAAAAAAATTATATAGAATAAAATTAAACCACATGAAAATAAATTTGGTGCCGTCTTATATAAATGTGTGTGTGTATGATTCCTATGTACTATTAGCTTTGCTGAATTATCAAGTGAATATTAGAATATTATTATCATAAAATTATCCATGCAAGGTATTTGTATTAAAACAAAGTTTATCACGATTCATTTCAAATTGATCCATTTTATTGACAAATGTATGCACGTAATGCATCTGTGCAGTATTTGGTAATAGTTACACAAGTATTAGATAAATCAATACCAAAGATTGTTTTTTTTCTTTTTTCTGGGTATTTCTAATACTCACATAAATGTTATGGACATTCATACAGAAAATATAGTCACATAATTTAAATTTACCTTTTATTAATGCTTAGCATGCTTTTGATATATAACATACAGTATATTAATCATAAAATCTGATATACTATATATATCGAAAGCATGCTAAGCATTAATAAACGTTAAATTTAAATTATATAAACTACGTTTTCTGTATGAATGTCCAGAACATTTATATGAATATTATATGTATTACATGTAGTAGGAGTGATAAATTTGTCTTGTGTGCCCTTCTGAAGTTATTGAAAATAACAAAAGAACCTTTGTTATCTGCCATGTAATAATGATCAGACAACCAAAGACTTGGATGCATTTAGGCTGAATCCAGGTAATTTGTGCATGTAAGAGGTAAAATTGTTGTTATAATATACGGCTTCCTGAATTATGCCAAATATAATATAGCCCCCATCTTGTGACACATCATTTGTATTAAGTTGATATTGAACAATGGACTCAGGATGATGCACTGAATCTTTATAAGAATTATGTTCTGATAACAATAATAAATATTCATGTAGAATAATCAATAAAACAGAAGCAAACTCTCCATATGGTAGTGCCATCCAGTGGAAGCTATAGCAATCAATGGATGCAAGAAGATTTGTACATCCATTTATTACTAAGGCTTGCATATATGGAAATATTATGTAAATCTTGAATCCATTGATTACTAAGGCTTGTAGCAGATGTGCTACTGTATGGAGAGTTTGTTAAAAAGGGGTGGCGGTATATGAGTTATGTCAAAACAAATATGTAAATATTGTTAAATGTCAAGAACATTTCTGTTTTGAAATAAGGTTTAATCTAGCTACTAGAGATAGTCAAGGTATAATGGAGTGAAACAGTAGCATATGTAAATGCTTTATTAAAGATATACAAAGTTTCAAAGAAAAGGGAAGAGAATAATGGTTATAGGAGATATGAATGAGCATATTGAAGAAATTGATGATGTTGATAACAAGAATGGACAGCTTTGGAAGAATTTATGTCATTCAATGAATTTGAGCATTGAAAATTTGTCAAATATTTATAAGAGACAATACATATGGTTTAGAAATAATGTATTTCACACAATAGATTATGTATTAGTAGAGAAGAGGGAATGAATAAAGTATGGAAAAATAATGTGTTTGACAATGAAGAGAGAGTATGTAATAGTGACCATAATTTCTTGGTAATAGAAATGGTTAGTAATGTAGTGTAAAATAGTAATAAAAGTAGAAAGGATAATGAAAGATGTGGATGGAGAATGAATAAAAGAATAAGTTAGAAGAATATAAAATAAAAGTTGAAGAAATCATGGAAGAGTTGGTTGAGGATGAATATAAGGACTGGTGTGGTGATGTAAAAAAAGTGATGAATAGGATTTTAAATGAGAATTTTCAGAAGAGTAAAAGTAATAGGAAATTAATAAAAAAGTGTAAAAAAGAGAAAAAAAGCATGCAGAGAATATAAGTGTGCTATTAAAAACAAAGAAAGTGAAAAAGATGTTAATATTAAATGGGAAAAGTATTTTTAAAAAAAGTTGTCTAAAGTAGATAATTATAGAGAGAACATGAAATTGAGTAGTAAATTGTTGGAGGATATTAATAAAAGTGGAAGAGATGGGAATAACAAATTTTGGAAATACATTAAAAGAAGGAATGTAGGAGAGAGAGAAATAGTATTATTAAATGATGAGGGAATAGAGTGTAGCTCTAGAGAAGAATTGGAGACAATCTTAAATAAGTATGTAATGAATAAAAAAAGATGTTTGATGTGAAAGACAGGGTGATGACAAAATATTATGTTTATAGAAAATGAACTGAATGAGGCAGAGTAGAAATTGAAAAGTGGAAAGGCAAGAGGTTTGTATGGATGGACAGCAGAGATGGTAATGAATTTAGGACATAGGCAAAATTAAACTATTATCATGTTACAATAAGATGACACAGAAGAGATATTTTCTGGATAATTGAAGTAATACAAGAGCAAGGCTACTATTTAAAAGAAAATGTAATGATCATAGAAAGCTAAGCAATTACAGACCAATAGTAGTAAATGTCAGTGTTGTATAAAATATTTACATATATGGCGGCTAGAAAGGTCACAAAATGGATGGAGGAAAATAATATAGTGGGAGAAATGCAAGAGCGTTTTTGATCAGATAGGCATATAGGAGGTAGTTTATTTGTAGTTACACAACTTATAGATATGAGTAGAAATACAGATAAACAATTACATATAAGTATTTATAGATATTAAGAAGGCATATGATAGAGTAAATAGAAATAGATTATGGATAAGTGTAGTAAATTTAGGAATGGATGGAGCTTTAGTTGATATTATTAAGAGATTATATGTAAACAATTACTATACATATCAATTAGAAAATATAGAATCAGTTAAAGTTAAATATGGGGTGAGACTAAGGCAATAATGACCTATGTCACCTATTTTGTTTTTGGTGTATTTGAGAGAAATTGAGAGAGCAATAAAAAAATTAGGAAGAGGGGTAGAGATACCATTTATAGGTGGCTAGGGAGTATATACATTGTTGGGTTTCTTATTTGTGGATGTTCTTTTTGTGTGCAGAAAGAAGGAAAGATATGGAAGTTATGCTGAGGACATGTGAAAGAGTGGGTGAAGAGATGGGGGATTAAATTTAGTGAAGACAAATTAAATTAATATTAGGGAAAGTGAAGACAAATAATTTTTATTAGGGGATGTAGTAAAGAAAAGAAAGGGACTGATAAAAAAATTAACAATGTTGTCATATAATAAATATGATGTAGCTAGAATTGTATGGAAGGGAGTGCCAGTATCAGAGTTAACATAGGAGGGCATGCATTAGATGCAGATTTGTGGATAGCAAAAGAGATAATTCAAGGAGAAGGGGATGTCCAAGTTTTTATATGAAAGATTTAAAAAGCAAATTGAAAATTTTTGGTAGATTACAGTTTATGGATAATACGAGAATATCCCAAATGGTATTTAATTGGGTTATGAGTAAAGGGCAGGCAACAAGATGGATGAGAAAGGTAGTACAGTATCCCAAAGATTTGGATAAAGAATTTATGTCAGTATACTTATAAAAAAGGTGGGATGATTGTGTTAGGAAAATTGTTGAGTGTTATAGTAGCAAGAAATGGGATAAAAGAATAGATGCATTAATAAAAATAGGAAGTTGGAGAGATGGAGAGCTAATATGGAGAGTAAAAAGAATTTAAATATATATAGGAATAAATGGAATATTGGGTGTGAGTTAATTTATGATAAAGTAGTTTACTGTGTAAGGCTCAAACAGCATCTTTAGTAACAAGGCAATATACACATAAATGGAAAAATGTGGGTGATTTAATCTACAAGTTGTGTAAGGAAGGCATAGAAAATATTAGGTATCTGCTAATTGAATATAAATGACTGAAAGTAAAAAGGTACAAATAATAAAGTTGTAGTAAAATAAATATAAACAAAGTGATTATACAGAAAGTGGGTTATTGGTTTTATGCTTGGTTTGGGAAAAGATAAGGCAGGTTTAGATATGAAGGTCATGGAGTTGACAAAGATTATGTTGTGGAAATGGAATGTAGAAGGATAGAGAAGAACATTGGAAAAACTTAGGGTGAGGAATGGAAAGAGAAGGTAAAGTGACTAACAGGTTTCTCTGGGAATAGTGGCTGAGATTCCTAACTCCATATAAGAAGAAGTCACAGTGCATCATACCATATCACATACTGTTTTAACAGCTTATACAAGTGTAGGAAATGGTGATTTTGTGATATTTTAGAATGACAAATACTTGCAAAAAATATAACAGATAAACATTTTCCACATTCTACAGGACTTTGAATAAAATCATGGATTAATGATTAAATCCAAGGAACATCAACATCATTGAAAATCTGTATTTTCATTGGAATGCATAGTGCAATTATTTTACACTTACATTAAGATTTGACAATGCACTTGGGCTAATTTTTGTCATTGTGTCTAGCATTCAATAATATTTTATGCAAGATATTATTTTTTAAAACTGTTTTGCCATATTATCCTGTTTATATATTAGGTTGCAGGAATGTGTGTGTGAATGGTCTTGAGATGTCAACAGCAATGCTTTATGCATACACATTATACTGAATAATAGATATATTATATATTGACCAATTTACATTTATTAAATTAAAAAAAGTTTTATGATTTAGAAAGATGTTAATGAGTCATTATAATAGAAATAATACAGTATTAATTTGTAATATCACAGATTATTTTTCCTAAGCTTTGACAGGAAGATACTTTAAATGAGTTTCTTTTTTTTAGTTGGTGATTTATATGATTATTGGTATACTAGGAATCACATCAGAGAAGATAAATTTAATTCTGTTTATACTTGTTTGTGACTGAGAACACTCTAAGAAGTGTTATTGTAACAAAATACTATCTCAGATCAGGCAGATGAAAATAACAGATCCATGAAATCTCTGTCACTCTGGAGGCATTTTTGAAATACACAGTTCATATTTTCAAGTGAATAAGACATACAGAGATTTTGTAATTTTAACTGCATATACACTTATATATATATATATATGTTGTAACGGTTTAGAAAATGCCGTTACATTATTTTAAAATGAAAATAAAAAGATCGTAAATAAAAATTGATTTATTAAAAAAAAAACTTAACTTAAAAACTGAAAATTGAAAGTTATATTTAACATATATATAGCGCAGATGGAAAACTTAAACTATTTTAAGATAAAGTATTTGAAAGTATTTTTTTTTTTTTGTAAAAAAGTAAAAATATAAAGATTGATATTTTAAAAATAGAAATAATGTTGATTTCTATAATCTTAGAAAATGGAAATGATTGCTTTATTAATTAAACGATTGTTCTAAAGCACACTAGCCCTTGGTGCACTCGAATAATTAAATGGTCAGATAAAAGAATAAAAAGAAATTAAATAACCAATGCAAGCATGAAAACCACAGCATGGACCATGGACCGTAAATGAAACATGAGAGGATTAGTGATGTCTTGCTTGTTGAATCCGAAGATTGGATGATAAGAGGCTAATAAAAATATAAAAGTCAAATGATTATTATAATTGTTATCTTAGAGCTGACTATAAATATAGCGTTATAACTAGCTATATTGCAGATTTTCACGATGTGGAAGTCTGCAATAAATTTAATTTTCCGGACAACCAGCTGAGGCCTCTGGATGACAGTTCCTGACCAAATGCATGGCAAATAGCAGTTTCGTTTCAAAGAAGGACAAAATCTATGAAAGTGATCACAAAGATGGACTTCTAAATCTGCTCAATCCGTAAAGTATAAACTCTTGTGTCTATCTAATAAGAACTTTTCTAAAGTTGCAATTAATTGCTGAACATAATAACAATTATCTGGCCTAAAATCAATTATTAGTATTTTTTTTATGCATTTGTTTAAGCAATCATTTCCATTTCTCTCCTTTTTTGTGTTAAGTATTAATTAAAATGTATCAAATTAAAGTTGGGTAGATAGCTGCATGGATAAAAAAATTAATAACTATGTTTAAATTTGTTTATGTTTATTTTAAAGGGTTAATTTCAGGCTATTTGTTTCATTAAGACGATGCTTGTGGAGGGATATATGGGTGTTTATATCAATGTAATGTGAAGCATGTTTAGCATACAGGGCAATGTGCCCAACTGAATGCATGACCCCAAAGAGGCAGTCATATCATTGAAATGGTCACAGATGTATTTCCTGTGCCATTAACCCCTTCTAGCTCTATGGACAGGGATTTATAAGTCAGCAGAAAGACCGCTCTCCCCCATAAGTAGCCCTCTTTAATTATTTTATATACATGATTTCTTCACCAGACAGATTCCCATTCCTATACTGGATGAGGATCATGTCCTCCAAATAATATCATGCTGTCAGATGCACATTCCTGTCAGTGTGATTTTATGCTAGCATCTTCATATTACATTGGTTGCGACTATATATCTGGAAGCAGACGTTGGTTTGGCTGCGAACTTTTAGTCTGAGATTGAATGAGTGTTTTGATAAGTTTTTTTTGTGTTAGTGAGAAATCTATGTAGCTTATCTATACTCAACATGCTAAAGTAAAATATTATTAAAATGTCCATCTGTGCAGACTTTATTAAACAATAATTTAAATTTAAAAATAATAATAATAACCAATTTAAAACTAATTGTAAAGTCTAAATTTATTCCTCAATTTTAAATATAAATATTATATATGTGCATAAATAAATGCTTGTGTGTTAATTACTGGCAGTGGCTTATTTTATTCTTTTTTTAATATTGAAATATTCTTAGATAGGAATTTATAAAATATAAATCTCTGCTGTTCCACTGAGCTAGTTAACACGTTAACAGTTTTGATAACATTTACTACACCACTCACACACAAGGCAGGAACGAATTTTATACCATTTTAATACCTTGTGAATGGGTTTACCATCTTTTGCACTGTAATATATTTTCAAATTTTATTCTTATTTTAAGGCACTTTTCACTTTATATAGATATTGATATGAATAATAATCTATCTCAAGCTGTAATTTATTTTTAAAATATAGTAGTTGGCAGTTGTGAATCAAACTCAAGTTTTATAAATAAGATTTATTATACACACACACACACATATATATATATAAAACCACAAATAGTCATCAACAATAAGGTAACTTTTGTTAGCTTTCAGGTTCCCTATTATTTTATTTAGTTTTTTAATTATTTACCATACAGTTTTAAATTTCACTGAACTAATTATGAATTTGAATGAGTTTACAACTGAATGACTTTAAAATAAAAATACCATTTAATAGTTGGCTGCATACTGACTAGCATTCTTATAAAATGGAAAACTTAGATGACATTACTCATCATATTATTCAAATATTATTTGGGAATTATTTTAGCGGTATTTATTTATTGTTTTATACTATAGTTGGTAATAATGCTGTTTAAATAAAATGGAACTTATGGATGCACCCTATGCTTGAATATAGCTGACACTATGAGCAGATGTTCCTATGAGTATTCTATTTTCATTTATTGATAGTTATTGTATGGCTATAAAATAGTCACTTGAAATCACTCCTAATTTTCAACTGGATATGAACCTCATAATGTAAGCATGATAATAGATGTGCTTATTATTGCAGGATGAGATCATATTTTATATATAATCAAATTAAATTTATATAATGATTACTATTAAATTTATGAGCATATAATTCAAATACTAATGTGTTTTCTATATAGCTAAAAATAAAAACAATTTAATAAGAAACAATGGCCCAAAATTAAAATCTTTTGTCTTAAAAATTTCACTCTTTTTCTTCCAGTATAATCACCTACAACAATACTTGAATGTATGCTTATTCATAATAAAAATTGTGGATTTAATAAATACATACAATATCTTTTATACTATCATGTAAGACAATTAACATATGCCTTATTTAAATAGATTCTACTGGGTGTTATAATGGAAGTTATAACATCAAGGAGTTGATAAGATTTTTCTGAAACTATATGATATACTGTTTTCCTGAAGGTTTGTGATGATGGCATTCTAGTTGTATTTTTATATTGGACTATTTAACATAATCTAATATGTGTATTGAGTGTCTTTAGAAAAATTTTAACTTTATTTAAATATTCCAAATACATTCAACTGTTTGATGTGTTATTATTAACTGATGTGTTAGTCACTCGCCTGTAAGCATCAGTTTAAAAAGCATAAGTCTTACGTACTTTTACATTTTTAATTAAATATAAACTAAGAAATTTCTTTGCTACAGTTGTATTTTGAAGTAAAATATTGACTAGTTTTAAATTTATTTTACTCTAACTAATTTTTTTAATCATAAATTTGTCTACAAAGTAATTGATAATCCATTTGATTAATGATAATTAATTATCCTGTTTATAGCTACCATGTATTAACATATAGTTTATTTATTGAAAAATTTAATACCTAAATCATTAGCAAAATATTGAACAGCATATCAATGCTTATTAAAAGAAATTATTTAGGGACAATTTTGAAAACCAGACAAGGAATCTATAAAAGATAGATAGCCAGTTCAGAAAATACTGTAAGTGGTCAGTAATGGAAGATAGGAATTCAGTTTTGGCAGAACAGACTAAGTTTAGTTTTTTATTATGAGTGGATAATAAAAAAAATCTTTGAGCCAATGGCAAATGTATGTCTGAAATTTTCTGTTACTCTATAATTCACCAAAGAATTATTCTTTAGTTATTTCTCTAATGCCAAGGTAGCTTTATATAATTGAAATTATGCCTGAAAATGGAAAAGATCTGTTAATATTTTTATAAAGACATCAGAGAAATTATCTATGACGCAAGAATTACATTGATTGATATAATATCAGTTTTATATCTTGTCATCATGATAAAAATTTATCCAAACGAATGTTACAAAAGTTTCCAGACTTAGAACTTTAGAGAATTAAATGTTTTCAATATTATTACTATAATAGACTTTACTATGTTTAGAAATTTTAATAAGATGGATGAAAGAAATAGCATTCTTCTAAATTAAAATCCTGCAGATATAAAACATTTCAACTTTAACTTTTTTAATCTGAAAATTCAGATATTTGAATATAATAATTTATATTCTTTTAAAAAAACTTTTATTTTATATTTCCAATGTTTATTTTGATATAATAATTAATTAAGAATTATAAATATATAAGTTGGATATATATACAAATTTGTCAGAATATCATTATAGTTATTTCTATGCTATTTAAATGTTAATATATTTGAATTTTAAAATGTTCTCATTTAATTTTCTAAGATTAGAAAATGATGTCTAGAGATATATTTATAGTGAGGTTCTGATGATGATGATGATGTTAATAGTAATAATAATAATAATAATAATAATAATAATAATAATAATAATAATAATAATAATAATAATAATAATTACTATTATTATTTGTGCTTAATGCATACATTTTAAATTTATAATTATGTAAATAACTAACTTATAAAATTAGAAGTATTATTTTATTAATTACACTTTATTGTTTGTTAGTTCTCGACATTTTTATTCATTGTTCTAAATTTTTAATTATTTATTTATCAGGGTAGCCTTATACTTCTCCATAGAGTTTAAACCCGGATATAGTAACAAGAAATGATATATTGGAGTGAATAATATGAGTTCCTTGACTAGAATTTATTATGGCATCCTATATTAATCAATCTGATGAATATAATTATATGTTATTTTATGTGGATGTACATTTTTTTATTATTCATGTATCTGAATTCATCTGTGTTTATATGTTACATAATTGGCTCCCATTACCACAACAATGTGTGATTATATATATTTATTTACTATCAAACAGATAATCACCATGCTCAATTTGAGAAGAGACTATTTAGTATCCTTTTGTTTTATCTGCCATTACATAATCTTTATGGAACAGATTGAATCTTTTAATTATATTCAAGGAGTAATATTAATAATTAGTATCTTAGGTGTCTATAAGTACTAAATGCATAATTATATATGACATAAAATGATTATAGAACAAATTATAAATATTGTGATTAATAAAAAAATAAAATTACAGGAATACTAATAAATAATTCAAATCAAAAGCACCTTTAGAAATGAAAATAAGTATAAGTTTGGAAGAAAAAGATATTTCTTTGGTTCAATAACTTCTGAATTTTAAACAAAATAATCAAATCCATCCTTTTGAAAATCGAGCCAAATGCTACTACTAAACATTTCAAAGTTAATTTTTTAAAAGAAAAAAACAGGAATTGCTTCTGTTTGATAATGCTTAATTTTTGATTTAAAAAACAATTAATAGTAAGTACAGATTGTCTCATTACAACATCCAAAAGGTGTGCTCTTTGCTTAATATGGTATTTCAAAGGAGAAGCATAATAATGTGGGGAAATGCTTATATCCAAAATTAAATTTAATAACACTTGAAATTAAAAATCCAAAAGCACTTATAAACCTATAAGAAAGAATTATGTTGAGAAAATTTGTAATATGGTTGAAGTGATTTAAAAAGAATATTATTTAAAGGATAGACATTTTTCTCCCTTATCAGTTTTAACTGGAAATGACAAGTAAAAACTAATAACTTATTTGATAGGCATGAACTGTAATTCTGAAACAAGCAATAAGGCAAAAGAATAATGATTCTGAAACTGCATTTACTTTGTCTTAACTACTTACTTTAAGTATTGGCTATTTCTAAAATTAATATTGAGATATTATTTTATATAGCGCTATGTTTTAATACTGTATTAGTGATATTAGCAATTAAGCCAATGCACATGCGCTTAAGATTTGCCCATATATAAATGTTTGGGTCGAAAGAATGGGTGGATTCATTCCATTCTTTCTAAAATACTATATATTGTGTCTGGAAAAAAGTGAGAGTATTCATTTATAATTTATCTTTAAAGTGCATGTGCATTGGCTTAATCACTAATATCACTATTACAGTATTAAAACATAGCACTATATAAAATAATATCTCATTATATATGTTTAATTTCAACTAAAGAATGATGGGTCATAAATTGTAAAGATTTCACAGGCGTCATTTGTTCAAACATAACAAATGTAATTTAAAGTGATTGCTTAACACCTTCACACTCTCATTTCCATACGCTTAATAATGTTTGGGTTGAAAGAATGGGTGGATTCATTCCATTCTTTCTAAAATACTATATCTTGTGTCTGGAAAAAAGTGAGAGTATTCATTTATCATTTATCTTTAAAGCCCATGTGCATTGGCTTAATCGCTAATATCACTAAAATTATTATTGTAAATTCTGATGTAGAAAAAATTATGAAAATCATTAAAAATTTTATATTTAAAAAAGGTACAAAATCACTGGAAAAAAAGGAGCCAAAATCTAGAATTAATGATGAAATTTATTGTTAATAAACCATAGATGAAATGTGAAGATTTGATTGTTTTTTTATGAAGATTTTTTGTTAGGAAGAAAGTAAAATATTTTTAAAAGATGCTTTTGAATGCATTTGATTAGAGATGATTGACATGCTGAAAGAAAAAGTTATTTATTTGTATATCCTGTTACTATTTAATTATTTATCTGAACTGAAAAATGTATAAAACTCATAATAAAATCATCAAACATTTTTATCTGTCAAGAAAGTTTTTTGTCAGATACTCAAATACTAGTCAAATTTTGATATTTTAGTAATACCCAATTTCTTGTCCCACATTGATATTAGCTTAAATTTTATCAGAAGTTTTATTTCTGGTCATACCGATGTCATTTCTTTTTTTGTTGAACCAGCATAGAATCAGCTAAATATTGCCATATTACACTAAAAAAAGTATGCAGATTTTTCACAATCTTTTCAAAAGAAATTTAGTCATGGAAATTTTAACTCATAAAAAGTGATTTTTCCAATAATAAAGATGAAGTAAAATTATATTGAATCATGATACTTATAATACAGTTTGAAATACTGCTATGTTTTCCAAATGGCAATCAAATATCACCAAAAACAAATTAAATTGAGATTATCTCTTTTAGACAAGGACTGTAATATGGATTAGAATTATTAATTTTCATTTTGTCTTTTATACAAAATAAATATTTATAATCCTAACCTACATTCCAATATTTGTTATCTGAAGCATATAAAAAAAAACAAGTTTGTTAAATTAGGTCAAGTGACATATGACTTGATTTTTTTTGGAATTTTATTTTTTGCTATTAAGGCTTTGGTGATTTTATATTGCTAAAGTTATTAATATATGACATATCTGAATGTGGTTCAGTCCCACATGACTATTTAAGTAAAATAGCTGGATTGAAAGACATATGGATGTTAAACCATTAAGCATCACATGATCACTATCTTATACTAGCACATAATGTATATAAACAAAGCAAAACTCTTCATACAGTACTGCCACCCTGTGCCAACCAGAGTAATCAATGAATGCCAGAAGGCTTGTGCATAAAATCCTTATCTAATGCCTACTCATCCAATATCTCCAGACTAGTTTCTGGCTTGTGGCCATTGTCAGTGAGGAGCTTTGGATCTGAGAGCACTGCACCTAGATCTTAGGATCTATTGCAACCCTCCAGCACCCACCTTTTATCTCTACTTAACTACAAAACTATGAGAATGAAATTGGAAAACACAAAAATATTTTCAATCTAAGCTCAATAGCTTATATAGTCATATGGGTCTGAACTAAGTTCAGCACCCATACATTTTGGTGTCTTTGGCTCGTTAACAACCATAGCCACCACTATCCTATTAGGCAGGATTGGTGTTAAACCATTAAGCATCACATGATCACTATCTTATACTAGCACATAATTGTTTATAAACAAAGCAACACTCTCCATACAGTATTGCCATCCTGTGCCAACCAGAGTAATCAATGAATGCCAGAAATTAGTCTGGGGATATTGGATGAATAGGCATTAGATGAGGATTTTATGCACAAGCCTTCTGGCATTCATTGATTACTCTGGTTGGCACAGGGTGGCAATACGGTATGGAGAGTTTTGCTTTGTTTATAAACAATTATGTGCTAGTATAAGATAGTGATCATGTGATGCTTAATGGTTTAACACCAATCCTGCCTAATATAATAGTGGTGGCTATGGTTGTTAAAGAGCCAAAGACACCAAAATGTATGGGTGATGAACTAAGTTCAGACCCATATGACTATATAAGCTATTGAGCTTAGAGATTGAAAATATTTTTGTGTTTTCAATTTCATTCTCATAGTTTTGTAGTTAAGTAGATATAGAAGGTGGATGCTGGAGGGTTGCATTAGATCCTAAGATCTAGGTGCAATGCTCTCAGATCCAAAGCTCCTCACTGATGATGGCCACAAGCCAGAAACTAGTCTGGGGATAGTGAATGAGTAGGCATTAGATAAGGGTTTAGGCACAAGCCTTCTGGCATTCATTGATTACTCTGGTTGGTACAGGGTGGCAATACTGTATGGAGAGTTTTGCTTTGTTACATATGGATGTCTGAATAATTCATATTTTCTACTTAATAGTTATCCATTAGATAAAGTGCTGGGCTTGTCCTGGTATTTTTAATCTAATGCTTGAATATCCTAGTACCTCACTGAGGAAGCCAGTTGCAGAAACGGGTCTGGGGTTGGGAATATTCTGCAAAACTTGTTAACAGCTTATTTGTGAGCTCTATATATAACATTTGTAATACAAGCTTGTTAAATTATGTCACATGACATATGACTTGATTTTTTTTTTGTAATGAAAAAATGTAATTTTGAAAAGATAATATTTACATATAATATCATAAAAGTTGTGAAGTGTATATTAAAACCAGTTTGCTGATATTTGAATAAAACTACAGAAAACAATAAAAATATGGTTAAAAGCAAACATAATCAATATTGATCAAATATATTTGCAAGGTATAGCATCAATTCTCCATAATATATATATTAAAGATATACAGTAGTGTCATTCAATGTAATCCAGAGTAATCAATGGATAAAAGCTTTGTATATAAAATCCCCATCAGTGCTCTCAGATTCAAGGCTCCTCACTGATGAAAGCCACAAGCTAGACACTAGTATGGGGATATTGGATGAGTAGCAATTAGATGGGGATTTTATGCATAAATCTTCTTGAATCCATTGATTACTCTGGCTTGTACTGAGTGGTACTTCTGTATGGAGAGTTTTACCTCTGTATTAACAACTTGTATAAGCATAAAGAATGGTGATTATGTGATATTAGATATATCTGTAATGTATAAATCTAAAGCATTTAAAAATGGATTAAAAATATCTGAAAAGTGCAGATACAAATCTTATGGACCTAAAAGGTACAGATTAAATGCAAATCCAGTTTATCTATAAGATAAAAATCTTATAATATTTGAGAAAATAGTTTATTTAATAATTATAAAAAGCAAACAAAGGCAAAAAAGAATGAAATAGTAAATGAAAATGTGAAAAAATTGTTAATAATATCGTGAGTGTAATATGACAGTTTGATCAAGCATTCTTTTAATAATCTATTGTTGAGGAGTGAATGTAATATTATTGGGCTTTTACTAAATAAATTGTTTCAAATTATTCTTTTTCATGTTGATGTTGTTTTGTATGAATACAGATGATAGTTTTATTTAGTTTGAAAAAAATATGCTGCAAGTAAAAATACCAAATATGAATTTTTGATTATGTTTATTTTAAAGAATTTGAATTGCTAGAATAGATGATATACTAGATATGTATTTTTTGACTTTTGGCCACAAAAATATTTTTATATATATTCACTAAAGAAGTGTTGCAAAATGGAAAAAAATTACAGATACTAATATTAGACATAAGGAAATGAAAGATTTTTTAAAAAAATATACACAACTTAGAATGGATGAATTTTACAGTTTAGAATAATACCAGAAGTGTATTCTTAGAGTTACGATGTTTATTTCAAAAAATTATCTCACTAGAATAGAGGTATTAGACATTTCAGGCCATGTTTGTTTTATCTGATTTTAAACTCCAAAGCTTTTTGGAAGATGATAGTGTAAATTGTGCATGTTGATAATAGGAAATTATTATATAGATTTCAGAAGGCACAAGTACTTCACAGAAAAAGAATTTGATTATTATCCATATCATTGACAAAAAATATTAAATAATAATTTAGTCTTGTGCTATGATAATAAAACCTTGTATGAAAGTAGTATAGTAAATGTTATCAAAACTATTAACATGGGCAAGAAAACTCAGATGTTGATATCTCTATAACACTGCAGATGTATTATTCACTAAGTCAGACTTGAAGTAAATGATTAATTAAAAGTTGTTAATATATTTTCATAAAATAATTTGTATCAGAGTTGCAAGTGCAGAAAATTTGAAACTTGTCTATTAAACTATTATAATTTGCTATCTACATATGTATTCTGAACAAATGATGAAGTTGTATGTGAAGAATTGGGATCTGGGATAAATGATGAGTACTGGTTTAGTATGAAGTGCATTTTGGGAATCATTTACTTTTTTCACATGTATTTGATCATATGTTTTAGTAATGTGTAGTAGAATGAAAGTTTGAAATGTATTTAATATATAATTTATATCTACTCCATTTTATACAACAGATACGCATGACCATATACATATAAAAAAGAGAAATAATTTCCAAAATACATATTTCAACCTGAACAAGTTGGCATGAATCATCATTTCCTACACTTATATATAATCAGTGCTCAGTTTATATTAAGATAGCAAATCTTCAAACTTTAATAGACAGGTTTCAATCTTCTCCACTCTTCAATTTTTCAGCCATCCATATCATTGAAAATCTGATGATGGCATGTTCAAAGTTCTTGTATGCCATTTTTTTCTCATATCCAGTTGACACTAAGCCCATTAAAGTTTGAAGATTTGCTATCTTAACATAAACCGAGCACTAATTATATATGGGTGGGAGATGATGACCCGGATCAACTGATGAATGCTGTTTCAGCATGAAATGCATATATTGGTGATCACTTCTTTTTCACATGCATGTGTGTTAGCTGTATAAGATGGAATTGATGACTAAAGAGGGCTTAAAGGTTTTGATTCAAATTCCATCTAATTATATATATATATGAAGTTAAACTTAAGTATCTCTAATAACATGACTGAAAAAAGTGCAGTAATTTTAAGTATCCATACTGTAAGAGATTGGTCTGAACTCTGAGCTAATACATGGTTGTAATAGGAATAAGCTAAAGTGAGAGAACTTAAAAACAAAAAACTTGCAAATGTATAAAGTTGTGTTATCTAAAAAACCATTCTTAGACTTTTTTTCTAATTTAAATTTTACATATTTAATATCTAATACTTTATTTTAAATTAACAAATTGATTTTATATAATTTATGTGTTAAAAAAAAGTTGATTAGTTTTTCTATTTTACTTAAATTAATTTTTTTTTTGTCAAACACGTCTTTTATATAAATATGAGTACAAAGTAATTAAACTGTTGATAGAAGAGAATATCTGACTCTACAGCTTGTTTATTGAAAAACAGAATGATTAAATCATTAGTTAAGGATCAGTCAAAACGTCGCTACTTGTTTGAAATAAATTCTTTCAAGATAATAAATTGAAAAATAGACCAAGGTTCTGTAAAAGATGATAGGAAAAGGTCAGAAGATAGTAAACAATCAGTGAGAAAGATCAAAATTCTGCTACAGAGATTATAGGCATAGTGGAATAAATAATATAGTTTATTATTTGTTGGCCAAAGTTCCTACATAATGATTTGATTTTAAAAAACATTGTGTGTAAATTGCAAATGCTTCTTTCTGAATTTATCTCAATATGTTCTGGATATTAGTTTGTGAATTATATATATAAATACCACCTCAAAGAAATTAATAACCACATTAATGTTGCTATAGCAATTCTACGAATTAATCTCCAAACTATTATTTCTGTCAACCACTATAATAGCAATTTCACATAAGGGAATCCAAAATGGAAAAAAAATATTAATATTATTATAGGTCATAAGAAAATTTGTCTATCAAGCTAAATTTACAATGGCCAATGTGGCAGCAGTTATATTTCATTATCATGATAAAAATCTATTCAAGCAGAAGAAAATAATGAGGTAAGAAAAATAATAATTTAATCATGTATAAAATCGAACCAAGATCCGAAAAGTTATAAAGGATCTTAGATCTTGAATTTTGCTAATAGATATTACTGAGATTATACTTTATAAAGACATCTACATAAAACTACAAGAGGAAAAAAAGATATTTTTTATTAAATTGAAATTCTGCAGGTATGAAATATTATGAAACAATGTCTTTTTCTGAATATTTAAATAATAATTTTATTTTGATATGTAATTTCAATTCAATTTTGTCTCTCTCTCTCTCTATATATATATATATTCTTGCTATTAAAAGGTGTGAAGGTTGCCTTGACTGCAGTTAGAAATATTGGTTGCTATATTTACTGTGAATGTTTAGGTGGTTACTGGTTGGAAACTAATTATATATATTGTGCCCTTATCTGTAGATCATAATAAGGTAGAAAGGTCAATTACTAAAAAATTTTAAATTTTAAGTTATATTTGTATGATATATAAATAATAGTAGGATAATTAGATTTTATAGTACAAATTTAAGCTGAAAATACCTGGTATATAAAAATGTAATAGATTATTTTAAGAGAAAACAGTTAAATAAAGCTTAATAATATCCTTGCTTATGGTTGTAAAAGCTGGCCATATAAAATAACACAGCTATAAATATTTTAAAAGTATATTAATAATTTGAGTATAATATTTTAAAACTAATAAATTAAATAAATGCCATATGTAGTGTTATAATTATATTTAATAGTCAAAATTAATAGAGTATATTTTAAAATAAACTTTAGGATGGTGAGAGTTATATTTAGTTCTACAAGTTTAAATTATTTTCCGAAATTTTTATAAAATATATCAGTTTTGGTAATTTAGACCGAGACGTAAATAAAAAATCATTTGATAAAGTTAGTAAACATGTGACTGTATATTATACACCTTCACACACACTTGTTAGAATAATAATAAAGTTTGTGAATTTGAAACTAAATATAGTTGCCATCGATCCTTAAAGTAAAAGTTGAAATATTAAATATTGTTTTAATAATTATTTTAAAGTTTAAATGATTTTGATAAAACTATAATTGAATTTAAAAATACTAGTCTAAATAATATTTAAGACATTACGTCATCAATTCTTTATTTTTAAAAGTCTAGTCTGTTATAAAACTAAAATGTGTAAATTTATTCGCGCTAAAAAAGTCATTAACCAATCAACGGAGGTAATTTAGCAGACAAAGTATAAGATTTAGATGAAGCAGGAAGAGAAGTAATGTGTAAGTGAAAGAGAAAGTAACATATTTTTTAGCTGATAACACCGTAGCTGGAAAAGTGATATAAATTTAAAATTTCGTATTTATTTTAAAAGTTCTTTTGTAACATATAATATATTTTGACTGCCTCTACATGGATTGCTAATTTTAAAAGTTATCTTACCAGGATATTTTATTCGAGTTTAACCAAAACCCTACAGTAAAATGGAAGTACAAGGAAAAATACCTAAAAATATTGCTAAGGGAAAAATATGTGGAAAGTGCCTTAATACAGCTTTATTTATGCTCAACCAGAAACTTATTATTATAATTCAGAGAAATATAATTGGGACGCTATATGAAAACCTAAAAGAGAAGTTACTTGCCGTCAGGAAAAATTATGACGCACAATTTTTATAAGGCTACTTTGAAGTTTTTTATTCTTCTCTATGGAAAAATTTAATATGCGTTTTTATTATAAAGAAAAATTATGTAAATGTATAATGAAGAAAGAAGGTTTATCTTTTAAAAAGAGACATTATAAATATAGTACCAGAATTTTAAAATAAAGAAAAAAAAAAAATAGAATAATATGAAAGTGCTATTATGCGTTTTATGGAAAAGAACGGCAAACTTTATCCAAAAGGAATTAAAAAAAAAATATTATAAAGTATTCATTGGAGGAAAGGCTTGATTTAAAAAAAATATAAAATTAAATTACTTAATGAAAATGGATCCACGGAAACAGAAAAATTTTATTAAATATTTAAATAAAAAGAACCCAGAAGATGCATCGTAAAAGTCGCGCAGGAAAATATTAGCAGACAATATTAGAAGAGAATATGGAGACGTTTTTCTTTACAGGATAAATTGATATCATGAATTAATAATTGTATTCAATATTGTGAAAACCAAGAATTGTCATCTATGAATATTTATTAAACAGAGTAATAATTGTTTTACTTAAAATAGAACATTAAGTGACTGAAGAAGAAATAAAATACATTTTTTTTTTTTTAGCTTTAATATGAACGGTTCAAGAAAGTTTTATGAAGAAGTACAGTAAATATAGTTTAAATATTTTTTACTAATTTATTTTTAAATATAAAATGTTATGTGAGATTAGGGAAAACATATAAACATAAATTTAGTAATACTAAAAACTAAATATAATAGCTTGATATAATGATAGAAATATTGTTTTAAAAATAAAGTGTATATATGGGAGTTTTATATCTACAAGAATCAATGGGATGGTGAAGCCTACAGAACGCGATCGAGAAGATAAAGATCATTTGGTAATTTTGATATTTATTTATAATGCATAATGTATTTTTTTTTAGATCATCTATTGATTAAGAATGATGTGTGAAAGTTTAAATTATATGTACACATTTTATACAACATTTTAAAACATATTATGAGATAGGAGTAATTCTGAATATGCATGCAATAAGTTACTTAAAGTATAATTATTAATATAATTCGACAGAACAATTGTGTGATTCTTTTGAACTTTCATATGATAAAGTATTCAGATAGTTTAAAATAGTTTGTATATGATAAAATATATGAGGAAAGTAGTAAAAAGATTTTCTTATAGAACAGTGGAATAGTTTTGAAATAAATGAATTTTATTATTGTTAGAAATGCAGATAGGTATTTGTCGATGTACCGTATAGAAAAATCTTGAGAAATAAGATCGGATAGTGACTTGGTAGTACTAGTGGAGAGGAAACCAAGATGATGTTTTTTGTTAAGAAATAAGAAAAATAAAGTATTTGGATCATAGTTAGTTTGTGTGATTTCAGTATAGCTAACTAAGCCCTATGACTGAACACATATAGTTTGGACAGTGTTTTTGCATATTTTTAAACTTTTTGATGTTATAATAAAGCTGAAGAAATAGCTTTAGCATCGCTCCTATAATAGAGGTTGGTAGACAGATAAAGGTCACTCCTCTATAGTGTCTTTTAATTCACTGTGCCATTATTGTCAAGGTTTATGATGAGTAATATTCTAGTTATATTTTGATCCTATGCATCTATCTTCGCTATCCTTATTTCGTGAACCTGCATCGGTCAGAGAGATATTTTCAAAGAAATAATGAATAAAATAGAATTGAAGATATGTTATCGTTTATGTAAGAATAGTTTATTTACTGGAATGTATAGAATTGTGTAACTTTAAAAGTGAAAGTCCAAAATATCATAAAGAGAGAAAGAATCATATAATACAGTTTAAAATTAATTCGGAAATGAACATAAGATTTTAAAGAGAAATCTAAACAAAGTTTTTTTTTTTTTTAAGTGATAATAAAATTTGAATGTTTTTTAAATAATATTTAGAAAATAAATATTGCATATTTATTAAGAAAATAATTCAATAGTGTGTAATAAACATATATTTGTGCATGGTATATCAATAGTTGTAATCATATCATCCGAAGTAAGGCTTAAATGAGAATATTAGACTTAATAAACATCGGATAATGAACAATAAAACCTAATACCGAATGTAGAAGAATGTTTTTTTTTGAATTTGTAGGATTCCATACAACTAATATAAAACTAGAATTGTATTGTTTTGTAGAATTGTTACTACGAATGTAATTTTGTAAATTAAAAATATAATTTTAATAATAGTAGGGATACAAAGTGTTAATGATAATCATATGAGAAATGCATTTTGTAACAAGCTAACCATGATAAGAAATCCAATAATAATAATACTGTATTTTCTTAAGCATTTAAAAGATAAGAGTTAACTAGGAAAATAAATAGAAGTTTGATTTTCATTTTTATAAACTAGGAAACTAAGTGGAGATAGGAGAGTAAGGATATCCAATGTACATAATGTAAAATATTGTTACTTATTTATGTTATTAATAAACTTTGTTGTAAATTTATTTTAAAGCTTTGCGTCAGCGTTGTTATTTCTCCACATGGATGCATGAAATCACAATACACTTATAATTGAAACAGACACATAGTTTTTTGCACAAAAAGGGTAAACATAAAAGTGTTATAATAATTTTGAGAATTTATTGGTATGTTAAAATTAAAAGATCATAATTTTATATATTATTTATTGGTCATAAGTCGGTCGCCACAATATTACATTAAAATATATGCTAATGTTGCCACACGTATTCTGTTGTCAGATTATTAAAATACTACCACGTACGTATTTATTTATTTCATTTAGGAAGAAAATAAGATTATATTATACTATTGTTGTTATTATTATTATTTATTATTGTTAGTTACTGCGTAGTGAATTATGACATAAAATTCCCTTTTCATAGTTTACTACCGTAATTTTAAATCAGTTAGAATACAATTTATGAACCTGAGATTTTCTTTATTTTATTTATTTACTTAAATTTATTTAATTGAGCTAGATTCTTATTATAAAGCATATTAAGACATGATTATTATTTTAATCGTAGTGAATAGAGCTTAGAAAGTCGTAAGAATACTATGAGTTAGTTATTTGGTATAGTAAAAAGGGAGTATAGTGTTCTTATGCCATTGAGATAGTATCATGTGGATAATATCTCAATGTAGTCTATCTCGTTCCCCGTATCGTCACTCCATGTCTCATGAAAATAGTAAATATTTGTTAATTCATTTTAAAAACATAACCGTATTCGTATTTTAAAAAATTAGAGCTAGTAATCATTTTAATTAATGCTGGATATTTCATTTATTTATTTGTTAACTGAGCTAGAACCCGGAATATATTCGTAAATTTTAAACAGTATATAATTTTGGAGGACGTGCGGTGGGAGAGGTTAGAATATATATATATATATGCAAGGAAATCAAGTTATACATCACAACTTAATTTAATAAGCTTGTACTACAAATGTTATATAATGGGTGTAAGCTTTTAATAAGCTTTCCCAAATATCCCTCACTGATGACAACCAGCAGCTAGAAACCGGTCTGGTACAGGGATATTCAGAAAAACTTGTTAAAAGCTATTAATACTCATTATATAATATACACATATATATTGCATTTAAAAATGTACACTTTTGAATGCAGGAAGTGTTTATGTATTGCTATTTGTCTATTAATATCTGACAGTGACTTTTATCATATGAAAATTTAAACAGATATTTCCACATATTATATAATTTAAATAAATATATATATCAGAATATCATTTTCAGTTACTTCCACACTGCAGTATTTAAATATTATAATACTTAAATTTTAAAGTGTTCAGTTTATTTTTCCAAAATTAATATTTGGAGTATAGGCATGTGGCTACAGCAAAGCTCTGAAAACATTAATTATTATTTATTGTATTTGTTAATTATAATTACACCTGGGTCACATTTTACACGATAGATAGGTTCCTCAGAAAACATGCGCAAATGAAATCGTGCAAAAATAGACATAACTTTTATTGAAAAAGGGGGGATGCAGTCTGTGATTTTTCAAAATTCGCATAAAAGCAAAGCACCAACGTAAAATTACTTTAAAATTCGTGCAAAAAAAAAAAATAAGGAAATAAAATATGACTAATAAAAAATTTCAAATTTGAAAAAAATTGATACAAGACAAACTTTTGTTAACTATAATATTTAATTTTATTCAAAATAATATATTTTTATGCATAATTTACAGTACAGTAATTTACATTTTTTTATACATGTTTTATAGCTATTTGCCGAAAAAAACATTCGTTTGCAAACAACTAACGCCAACTTCATCATGTTGTGTCGATGGTTTTCTGGTGATAACGTAATTAGTAATTAATCTTTGAGATGATGATTTTATTAATTGTTTATGAAACTAAAAACTAAAAATTAAATTCTTATTTTTGTCTTTAATTTTCAATTCCGTTTAAAAATCAAATTTCACATCACATTATTTCAAGTCGCTGTAAGTAATTTTTAAATTGTTAATTACAATTAAAAATCAGATTTTAATTTTTAATTGTCAAATTTAATTGTGCCCACTGCTATTACTGACCTTTTAAAAATAAACTTGTGGACACTAAATGATTAATAATTGATTATGTTCTTTTTTAAAAAGCAAAAACAGAATGTGATTTAAAATGCAAAATTAACATGCACAATGTTTGAACAAATTTACATTATAGTCTTGTAAAATTTAATGTGTGTATACATAAAATGTGGAAATCATGATTTTAATTTCATTATTGCATAAAATCTTACTATTATAAAGCACTGAAAATATTGAAATTACTAAGATGAAAGTCAAATTCCAATAATGTGCTATTACTTTCAATATAACGTAAGTGCGCGAAATTTATTATTTAAAGTAATAGCGCAATATCGGAGTTCAACTTCCAGTGAAACACGAATCGCGTAACTTCAAAATCGTGTTAAATAAGTCCGCGTAAAAAGAGACCCAGGTGTATATAAACGGCTAACTTATTTATTAACTAATATTATTTTATTGCTGTATATGATTTAATGAAGAGACATAATGAAAGACTCTCTAGTTCAAGATGTACAGATTGTAACTCCAGCATTATCACTTCTGGTGCTCAAACATGTTACCCAGGCAACAAACCATCTATTACTATTACTTTATTTTTTAAAAAAAATATTATTTTTTTAACTTTTAATATTCTTTATTTATTGTTTCAGTCTCTAAATTATTTATTTATTATGATGGTCTTATATTTTTCCACTGAGTTTAGATCTGGATAGATTAAAATAACTATTGGAATGAATATTATGAGGTCCCTAGCCAACATTCACTGTGACACTCTACATAAATGAAGATGGTCGACTTATCTATTCTATAAATTAAAAAAACTCACCAAATATTGCTCTAATCTTGATGCATCTTGCACAATTTTTTCACTCACTCTCATTTTTTTTTGAAGAATTACATAGGCTATGGATTTTTGCTTAATGATACATAATCATTTGAAAATATTTGATAATTTATTATTAACATGAGTAAAACTGTAGAAACGATTTGAAAGTTTGTACTAGCAGTGACCTCTAGGGAATTTTTTATCATCTAAAAATATTTTCTCGCAAATTCAAAAATTATCAATATATTACTTCATTGAAAAACAAATTGTGTGTACCATAAAGATTGGGGCAATATTTGTGGAATTATTAATTAACTTACAAACAAACTTTCATATATATATATATAATGCTAATAAAATACATTTAATGGATTATTTAAAATATTGTAGGGAACAATTTTAATATTGTTTAAAGTTACTTTAATTTGCTATCTTAATATAAACTCAGCATTGATTATAAATGTGGGAGATGCTGATTTAACATGAAATACATATATTGGAGATCATTTATCTTTTCCATATGTATATGGTCATGTGTATCAGTTCTATGAAGTAGAGTGGATAACTGAAGGGAGCATAAAAGTCTATATTCAAATCCCCTATAATTATAAAGTACTTAATACAAGATTGCTAGTTTATTACACACACTGCAAAAGTAAGAAAAATTGTCTGAGGGATTTATCATCTGTGCTTATGTTAAATGAATTATGTATAAGCTTTATTTTGTGTAAGTTTGTCAATACTTTCTCTTTCCTTCTTTATTTTTGCTTTTTTTTATATAACATATAATAGCAACATTTCACTCTTCTTTAAAGCAAAATAAAAATAAAAGAATAAATAAATATTGTAGCAGTCGATCTTAGCCCAAGATGGAGCTCCACTGGTCTACCACTTAACCCACTGTTTTTTCGTCATATGTATATAAACTATACGTATATTTCTGAGAAGCATCTATAAAAGTTTATAAAAATAAATCTCAAATAAAAATTTTCTTTAATTTTAAGCATTGACTTTTATGGATGCTTCTCAGAAATATACGTATAGTTTATATACATATGACGAAAAAACAGTTTGTTCGCCCATCTGTGGGGCTATTCGATATTCCCACACCCTGCAATACCCTGTAGAGCATTTAATATGTACATATAATGTTTTTTTCTTCTGTTTTAAAACAATAATGAATAATATATATGTAAGATTTTTTTTTCTGAGTTGGTATGCCCAGTCGTTGTAAAAAAAATTTTTTTCTCTCATATTTATGCATCCAATACTATAATTGTAATTAGTGTCATATGTATATGAAAATGTAGTGTACATATATGTAAAAGAAGGTTGTAATTATCAGCACATTTTTTTAAAAGTAAGACAATTCTTACAAAAATATGTATTTCTTGTAGATGAAAGTTGAGTGACCCAGCTTTTACTTGTACATTCTGTGGGACCTTGTCAACTGGTGCCCTCATATAAATTTGCTGGCAGGTGTCATTTTAAAACACAGAATCTAATGGTGGATTCGAACCTGGATTGAGTTGGTTGTAGTAGAAAATCGATATTATAAAATTATGAATAAATTGTGTATACTAACAAGCATATAAAATAAAAGATATTAGTGACTATGTAATAATAATAAAACTTTGAGTCTATTCTAGGTGTGGGAGAACAGCCAAGACAAAATAGAAAGTGAAAAATCCAAGTAATACGGTAGTTTTTTTTTAAAGTTTTTTTTTTGCCTTCCATGTTTATATGTAAATAGTTAGAGATATAATCGTATGTTAATTAATGAACCAAATGTATTTTATATATATAATGTAGGCGGCAGTTCATTATAGCAGGCAGATAAAATAAATTATGGGGGAGCAATTGAAAGAGTAGGGCAGAAGATAGTTGAAGATGGGGAAAATAAGCTCAGAAACCTTTTAGTGCAAAAGAAAAGGGCACTATCGTAAAGTTGTTGTTTTTTCCTATAGATAATATATTAATGTTTTGAGAGTAAATTGGTTGTTCTTCAGTCACGAATGGATTCGAAGTAAAGGCATTTTTTTTAATCCATTTTTTTTGTTTGTCATTGTAAGTGGGGAAGTGTGTAGCAGTCGATCTTAGCCCAAGATCAAGCTCCACTGGTCTACCACTTAACCCACTGTTTTTTCGTCATATGTATATAAACTATACGTATATTTCTGAGAAGCGTCTATAAAAGTTTATAAATATAAATCTCAAATAAAAATTTTCTTTAATTTTAAACATTGACTTTTATGGATGCGACTCAGATATATACATATATTAACGGAGCTTTTATATATATATGAAAGCACAAGCAAATCCTTTAAATAATTTTGTATTTTTTTCTTCACTATTTATTTTATAAATATTTTCTTCATATAAGTATACAAATATTCAAGATGGAAGACGACTGTCCAAGAATAATTAAAGAGGTGGGGACATTACTTTGTTTCATGATTAAAAAGGAATTTTTAAATTAAAGTAAAATTTAAAACAAAGCTAATTGATTTTAATTAGAGATTAACATCTTTTATCAAATCTATTTCCAATCTGGAAATTGATTTGAAATTATTTTTTGACAGTTATCTAACGATTCCATCTCCACTAACAATAGCTAAAATATTTCTGTTAATTAAAGATAAGAAGTTTAATTAAAAAAAGCATTCTTTGAACACCTCAAAGTTTTGTATAAATAGGGCCTAAAAATCTATTGTGTCAGAGAGAGTTAGGTCAATAGTCTTTTAACCGGCTTCATGTCTATGTAATTTTTTGAGGGGCTTCAGCCGCCTTCCTCTCCATCTTCGGCTCCAATCTTCGCCATGCATGATGTAGCTTCTACAATTCAAGTGTTCCTGTGCCATCCAAGAACCACCGAGGCCAAGAGACATGTCAAAGAATGCCGTCTGCCATACAAAATTCGTCTGTATTCCCTAGAATGCTGAGGTAACCAGCCCAAAGTCATTATAATCATATTACCTAAATTATAACTTGTAAACTCTCTTTAAATTGTTTTCTGTATATTTAATCTCTTTAACTCGCTCATCGGTGAGTATGTTAAACCTAATAATTATTTCTTTTCTTTATATCGAATCTCTATAACATAAATTAATACTACTATAAAACATTTCATTCAACTCATGCTTCTTACTTTCTTTTATAAATTAGTGCGGTTATATTTTTCACTAAACTTTTATTTTTAAATGCAAATCAAACCTGGTTTTACGAACTTAGAGGGGGGGGTTAATGAGTTCTTATTTATTTATTTCTAAATAGTTCGTAAGTCTGAGTTTTTCTTGTAAAATGAATATATGTTTTTTTTTCATTTAAAATATTATAGCGTAAAATTATACAAAATGTATAAATATTTTTCAATCTGGGATGGATTTTGGTATATGTTAGTTTTATTAATTTCTTTGGTACTTGTGTATAATTCAACCGATGATGTATTACCCTGAAGGCATATCAGTCTAATCTTGCGATTTTTAAGATAACGTCTCCAAGTGATCATGCGGACACATGTAATCGCTAAAATGTGTCCGCAGATCACGTGAACACGGTACGTTAAAAATCGCAAGATTAGACTGATATGCCTTCAGGGTAATACGTCATCGGTTGAATTATCCAGGTCACATGCTAAAAAATATTCAAAAATGAAAAATATCTGACGCAGGTCAGGCAAATACTAAAAAAAAAAATGTACACGCATGCGTCAAAATATTCTCAATTTTAAAATACAGCAGCGCGTAGCGCTGGAATTGGCGGGGGGCCTCCGGATGTTTTTGTCAGGCCACAGGCTCGGCATACATGTATATCAGACATTGTATTACTCTCATAGCTGTATGATATAATTCAGAAATTAAAAATAAAATTAAAACGTAATTCAATGTAAGTTTGAAAATTGTAGAAATATTAACAAATATTTTTTGTAAATAAGTTTGAGAATTGTAGAAATATTAACAAAAACTTTTTGTAAATTTTAAATAAACACCTAAATAAAAAAGACGCGATCTAATGCAAATCTAGTATTAATGGCGTCCAGAAAACGCCGCACTTTTACATGCATTTGGTAATTTTAAAAACGTACTGCATATTGCAAAATTGATTTAAAAAATTATTTCAAATTATTTACACATTAAAAACGTAATGTAAAAATATTAACAAAAAGTTTTTGTAAATTTAAAATAAACAAATAAAACACTTTACCCGAATTAATGCGTCCTTGTTATCACATGCATTTGGTAATGTATATTCCAAATTTGTTTTAAAAAATTATTGAAAATTATTTACACATTAAACGTAATTCAATGTAAGTTTGAGAATTGTAGAAATATTAACAAAAACTTTTTGTAAATTTTAAATAAACACCTAAATAAAAAAGATGCGATCTAATGCAAATCTGGTATTAATGGCGTCCAGAAAACGCCGCACTTTTACATGCATTTGGTAATTTTTAAAACGTACTGCATATTGCAAAATTGATTTAAAAAATTATTTCAAATTATTTACACATTAAAAACGTAATGTAGAAATATTAACAAAAAGTTTTTGTAAATTTAAAATAAATAAAACACTTTACCCAAATTAATGCGAATCTGGCATTAATGGCATCCTTGTTATCACATGCATTTGGTAATGTATATTCCAAATTTGTTTTAAAAAATTATTGAAAATTATTTACACATTAAACGTAATTCAATGTAAGTTTCAGAATTGTAGAAATATTAACTAAAAATTTTTGTAAATTTAAAATAAACAGATAAATAAAAAACACTTTACCGGAGAATAAATTATGTACACATTAAACGTAATTCAATGTAAGTTTCAGAATTGTAGAAATATTAACAAAAACTTTTTTAAATTTAAAATAAACAGATAAATAAAAAACACTTTACCAGAGAATAAATTATTTACACATTAAACGTAATTCAATGTAAGTTTGAGAATTGTAGAAATATTAACAAAAATTTTTTGTAAATTTAAAATAAACAGATAAATAAAACACTTTACCCGAATTAACAGCTCAAAAAAGTAACTGTGATGCCGTGGATAGCAAAATCGCAATAGACAGAAAAATCAAAAAATTTCCCAAACCTCTCTACGAATTTTAAATCTCGCGGGTGAAAAAAAAATTGACTCTCTGATGGATTAATCACGCCAGTCACTTGGTTACCATGACAACATTGTCATGCAAAAAATGTCAATGTCTACCGGAAGAAAAATCGGTAAGTCAAAAACGTCATCGGTTGAATTATACACAAGTACCATTTCTTTATTCATCATCGCCAAAAGGCTGGTGAACAAATTCTATTTTGTTGTTCGCACTTTTAAGTGCATGAATTTTAGTTTTTATATATCATCATCATCATCAACCATTATCAATCCACTGCAGGATGAAGGTCTCTCCAAGTTTAATCCATCTTCTCCGATCTTTAGCTTCTCTTCTCCACAACACCCCTGCACATTTTCTTATTTCATCCATCCATCTCACATGTGGTCTCTTTCTGGGTCTTTTACAATCTCTTGGAATCCAGTTTAAAATTTCAATTGTCCATCTATTATCATCTCTTCTAGCAATATGTCCAGCCCAACTCCATTTCAATCTTTTAATTTTTTCAATAAGATCAGTAACACCTGTTTGTTGTCTTACCCATATATTGCGTTTACAATCTCTTCTTGTTACTCCCAACATACATCTCTCCATACTCCTTTGAGTGGTCTGAAGTCTGTATTGCTCTTCTATTAAGTGTCCAAGTCTCAGATCCATAAGTAAGAACTGGTAAAACACATTTGTTAAAAACCATCCTTTTCAAACACATAGGCATATTTCCTTTTAGTATCAAGTTATTTCTACCAAAAGCACTCCAACCAAGTTTAATTCTATGATTAATTTCCTCCATTATGTTTCCATCTGTATTAATAATCTGACCAAGGTATTTGTAACTGTTAACTTCTTCTAATTCTTCATAATCAATCCTTATTTTCATATTTTGAGCAAATCATATATGTAAACATAATAGTATTGATTCAAGAAGGGGGAGCAATGTACACTTCATTAATTATAGCGTTAACTTTTAATAAATGATTTTATCTCACACGGGTCATTATTTTAACATGTCATTACGTATTTGTTAAACTATTTAAGGCTTTATATTTATTCTTTAAATCCAATGATTTTATATTATTATAGTAGTTTTGTTAGCATAGGCCACTATTCATATTATTAAGCTTTATCTAGACACGTGCGTTGGAATGCCTGAGTCGTCTCATCTTCGTTTCAGGTCGTAAACAGGGCGATGAATGTCCCTAGACCACATCTATATATATATATACTCGCGTAACGAGAGCAATGCATGGGATAATTCCGACAAAGTTCGGCCCAGTGCATCTCTGTCCGAGGACCTTTTGTCAACCGATTCCACAAAATGTGGGGTGGCAAGTCGGCTAGACTGTTTTTCTTTCATAATATGATAAAGCACCTCAAGGAAATATTGGATCCGCAAATATTCGGCTATTATGCTAGCACTGCAGTTTCCCTATAGTTCGTTTTTCTTTTAGCCTGTTTGACAAAATAAATCGTAATGATATGTAATAATGAAACATTTTCTCTTTGTAATATTTTTAGTTGGAGTTTAAATCCAACCTCTCATGAAGCTGCCCTCCCCTTTATTGAATAAGCCGTTCCCGCAATTATAGTTTCGCTATAGTCTATTCTTAAATGTCGAAAATGTAAAATAAATAAATGTTTTTAAGTATATTTTGATCACAAAACATCCTCATTTTAGTGTGGTAAATGCCAAGGCATTATATTTAAGTCCTATAATCAGCGAAACTCTTATTATTATATTTTTACATGTATTTCTAAATGTATAAACGTCTACCAATCACCCAGATAAATTTATTTTTGTACATTGAATAAAATCCTATTTGAAATAGACGTCAGTATTGTAACCGCCACACTAAATTCATATCTATTAAAATAAAATAATTGTAAAAAGATCATCAAATATTTGTAACCAAAATTAAAGTTTTAAATGCGTGAAATTGAATATACATATAAAATCATCTTAAATTTTTCTCAAAATAAATATTTATATTTTTAAACTTAATCCAGTTATTCAAATCTCATTAATCTATTTATTTATGTATGTTTTAACTTATATCTTGGGTTCACTCAATCTCTCATCATCATCATCAGCTGAGTTCTCATACAAAATGATGTAGCACCGGGCCCGGAAATAATTAATTTATGTAGTATCACCGTAGAGTGTTGTCCATAGTGTTATAGATTTGGGGAATGGGCAAATAGGTTAGAATTCATGATTGCTCTTGACCTGTGTATCTTGGGCATGACTGGATTCGGGGTACTTTTTTTCGAATGGTACAATATATTTTTCTTTAAAGTGTAAGAAGAGTGAAATGTTGCTATTATACGTTGTGTGTAAATTATGAGTAATCCTTTATGCATTACCATTTGTCTTTATTCTTATCTTTATATATACATAAATTTGATAAATTTGTTTAATATTTAATAACTCGATGAATATTGTATCAATCTTGAATCTTTACACAGAAGGTAAAGTCTCCATAAAAAATGGTGATCATGTAGTCTTGAATCTTGCATGATTTTCTTTCTAATTTCTTTTGAAAAATTACAGAGGCTAAGGATTTTTGTTTTATTATACTTGTTTTAAAAAATTTGGTAAATTTTCTACTAACACAAACATAATTGCAGAGACAGCTAGTAATTATATATATATTATTATATTACTTAGTCAGCAGCACTCAAATATTTATTTACATTTTATTAACCATACATCAATAAATTCATCTATGTTTATAACATTATATAATTGACTTTTATTATCATCTAGTAATTCAGTTACATAATTGGCACACCGATATATGACCAGATATATTTTTTGCAAGTAGATTATCACCAGTTTTTCAGTACATAATTGATAGCCAACTTGGTACATGGATTTACCAATATCCTTATATATTTTTTTTGCTTATTTTCATTACTATATATGTGGAGGGATGGGGGGTGTTTGTATTTGTGTGTAACTAAACAACAAGCTAGCTTTAGAAAAATTTACTACAGGCTTTACAATTATAAATTGTCATATAGTGCAAAATAATTACTCAGATCACTTATATATAGCCTAGTTGCAGATCATTTATATTCTTATATTTTTATTAAATTGTATATATTTATATTATTATTAATTTTTTTATTGACTGCTTTTTTGATAATCCATATATTCACTTTTCTCCCACTCAATTTGTAAAACTGTTGACTGTACAAATCTAAAGTAGAAAAAAGAAATGCTTTCATACATAAATAAAATATTACAATAATTAATAAATTGTTTAAATAAATTTATTACTATTGCTAATTTTATAAATATTAAATAATAAAATTTAAATTTTTTTTCATATTTATATCTGTATATTAAATACAGCTGCTGTTTTTAAGATTTACTAAAACAATTAGTAAATTATTTATTTTAAACTTCATTTAAGTTTAAGATGAGATACAGTCCCTTTTATTGCTGTCTGGTAACTCCAATGTCAGTTTTAACACCTGTTTGCTGTCTCTTATTAGATTTTATTCAAAACTGGGCATTTTATCTAAACAATTATCTTTATTTATTCTTTTCAATACTGGTTTTTTATCTTATATATATATATAATGTGATAGTCATATTTTCTGAAGTTGTTTCATTAATTTTTTTTCTGAATTTGTTCTGTATCATTATCTCTACCCTGGCCAATTTAAAACATATCGCACCTAATTTTTCTGTGAATGCATTTTTCTTCACAATCCATAATTATTGATTTATTTATTTTTTACCAAAAGACAGCATTATATTGCAATCATATTTTTTGATTTAAATCAATATTAATCTAATAAATTCTAATTTTTTCTCCAATTAGGACATGGATATTTTAGTTCAATATAAGTCATATACTTACTTAGAAATGTTCAGCTATCTGAAGAAATTACCATGTTCTAATCAGACTTGAATTTAGATTGTGGGGATAAATGGTAAATGTGTTAACCATTATCCTAGGAAGTTCATTAAAGATAAGATGTTTTCAATAAATAATATTACAATGAATTCTTAACCCATTTAATATGCATATATCATTTATCAGTTTCTCTCATCTTTTTTCTTTGGCTCTTAAGGCAGAATCATAGAAATACACACACCCTTTTTTCTAAATGGTCATTTTTTGACATATATTGATGATAAATCATGTCTTGACATAATATTTATTCATATGGATAATTTTTAAAAAATATAAATTTTCATTTTGATTTTATTACAATAATAATATTTTCTCTCTTTTTTAATTCTTATAAATCAAAGGGAATACAATATTTCTTTCTCTCTTATTTTAGAAAGAATTATATTCTTCTGCAACTCTTTTTTTTTTCAATGACCTAAAATTTTAATATATATATATATCCATTTTTACAACATTATATTAAAAGTCTTAACAAGAGATTTTTGTTTTGTTTGCAACATTCAATTAAAAATCTTAACATTTTCAAAGATAACTGAACACTTGTAAAATTTATCATAAATAAATAAATATAAATTTAGTTACTTTTTGAAATAAATTAATAATTAAATATAATTATTTATTAAAAAATTCTAATGACTTTATAATAATTATTAACTTTGTTCTTTTAAACATATGCAATTATTACTTATATACACACATATTTATTGCAAATAATATATATGAAACATTTAAAATTGTAATGTCTAAGTTGACTTTAAAGCTAATAATTTTCTTTTTATGAATGACAATCTAGTAAATAGCTATAATTGCAGATTACTTTCAAGTAAAAGATTACACAAATTGGAAGAATTATGTAATTTTAAATAGGACATTTTAGACTCTGTGAAGTTAAAAGAAAATATATAAAAACAATTGATTTTAAAAAGGTACATGCATTTTACTATCAAGGCACAAATACTGGAAGCACAAATGATGTTTCATTATAAATAAAAAGTGGAAGAATAATATTGTGCAAACTTTTGGTATAACAGATAAAAAATAAAGATTAATTATTCAAATTAATGGAAGATACCACATACAGATAGTTTAGTTTTATGTTCCAAGAAGTTTTCACTGTGATAAAAATGTAGATTTTTATATAGATGTACAAATTCCAAACAACATTTTATAATTGTTATGGGAGACTTTAGTGCTAGAATTAGAAAATGATTGAAAGATAAAAGTGCTGTAAATAAATATGATTATAATAATAGAAATAAAATAGTACACAGATTGTAGAGCTTACAGAAAAGAAAAACTTTATATTATAAATTCTGTTTTGAGAAAAATGTTAAATATAAATGGACATAGAAGCATCCAAATGGAGAAACAGCAGAATTGTATTATATTTTTATTAACAAAAAATATGTATCTCAAAACTGTAATATTCTTAATAGATTTAACACAGAAAGCAATATCAATTACTGAACATGTAAGATATGTGTTAATGCAAAATTAGAAAGACACAAATTAAGAAAGGCAGTACTAACAGTTGATATTGCTTATCTTCAAAAACACTCTAATGAATTTAAATTAGAACTTGCAATTTCTTTTAAAATAGTAACAGACATTGAAGATGGTTCACAATTAACTAAAATCAATAAGAAGGTAAGCAATGATCTATTATGAACTGCAAAACAAAAAAAAAAAATAGTTGGTATAAATAGAGCAGCAATTTACCAGTAAATTGTCTCCTAAAGGAAAGAAAAATGGAAAGTGAACAGTTTTAAAAATTACACAATTAAGACTTGAATATCTAAAGTTTTATAAAATGGTATAAAAAAGTTATTAATTATATAAAAAATATAATTGTGAATTAGCAAAAAAAACCTGTAGAAGTGAATACAATTTTCAAAATGTAAAGCAACATTTTATTATTTAAAATGAAAGTTACTTCAACAAGTTGCAGCTGCTACTAAAAAGAGAGATGGGCATCAAGAAATGTATAGAAGAATTCTATAAAGAATTATATAGTAATAAAAAAAAGAAACCAACGTATACCTTATACTTCTAAATTGCTAAATAAATGAAAAGGTAAGATATAAAATTAAATCTATGATAAAGAAAAATGCTCCAGGAATGATGGAATTATTACTAATATTTAAAAAAAATCAAATAAAGAAATAGAAAAATTGTGGTCAAAACTGTATACTAAATGTCTAAATAATAAAGATGCATCAAATAGTTTTCCTGAAGGTTTGTGATAATAGTATTTTAGTTGTATTTATATATTGGACTATTTCCAGTATTGAATGTTTTTAGAAAAATTTAACTTTATTTAAATATTCCAAATACATTCATCTGTTAATAATAGCAGTTAGTGCATATATCTATTACTAACAGTTGAATGTATTTGGAATATTTACATAAAGTTAAATTTTTCTAAAGACATTCAGTACTTATATTAGATGATGGAAATAGTCCAATATATAAATATAACCAATATATCCTATGATTGGAAGAATGCATTAGTAATATTGATATATGAAAAAGGTGATAAAGAAGAAATTAAAAATTACAGACACTTCTATTAACTTTAAGCAAACATTTTACCAAGATAATTACAACACAACTACAATAAACATAGGATTTTAACTAACCAAAATAATAATCTAGATTTAAAGGTGATTTTAGCATAATGAATCACATATAAATATTGATAGAAATTATAGAATGGGACAATGAATATAAGGCATCAATATGCTTTGGATTTGTAGATTATAAAAAGGTGTCATCAATATACAGAACTATGATATTGCCATATTTTTGATAAAAAATTATCAAAATGCAGTTTTATAATAAGTATTCTGTGAATTAAAGTGGGAAACTAAGGAAGTAAAAGTTAAGGGAGATAATTGAAGTCATTTAGATTTTGAAAGTGATGAGGCTGTTTTAAAAATAATATTTAGAGTTTTAGGAAATGTTGCAAACATTATCAGACGAGACTAAAAAAGCATCTTTAAAAATAATTGCTAAAAGATTAAAGTAATGTTCAATGGATTTCCCCAAAAGGAAATAAAGTTTGATAATCAATAATTATAAGAAGTTTATAACTGTAAATACCTTTGTCAGATTATTAATAAAGTTGAAAACATACTAGATAAAATTAATTACAGAATTAAACTTGGATGGAGTGCTTTTCATAAAAATAACCTAGCAATTAAAAGGAAATATGCCTATGTATTTGATAAGAAAGGTTTTTAATAAATATATTTCATCATCAAGCATTGGTGGCCTAATGGTTAGCATAGCTGCCTTCCAAGCAGCTAGCCCAGGTTTGCTTCCTGGTCAACACTTTGATATATAAGAAAAAAATGTATTTCATCAGTTCTTACTTATAAAGTCTGAGACTTAGCCATAAAACAGAATGGTAACACAAAGTTTCAGATCACTCAATGAAGTATACAAAGATATATGTAAGTAATAACAAGAATAAATCAAAAATAAAATTCATGAGTAAGAGAACAAACAGGTGTCATTGATAGCTTGATAAAATTAAAAGACCAAAATAGATTTGGGTTGGACATATTATTAGAAAAGATAATGGTACATGTTATTTTAAATTGGTTTCCAACAGATTGTAAAAGACCTAGGAAGAGACCATGTGTTAGATGAATGGATAAAATAAAAATAATGTTGAGAGAAGATACTATGAATTGAAGAAACATAATTAGGATTTTGTACAGAAGGAGATTGATATTGGTTAAAAATGGTAACAATTCCAAGGAATAATCATTAAATTGTTTCTTATTTTTAATTTTTAATGGACTTATAGTTATATCATTTTTATGTATATATCCTTTTTTTTCCAACCCTTGAAAAATAATGAATCAAGGATTCGCTTTATTATTATTTAATAAATTAAAATAATAATTAACTTTTCTGATTGAAGGTAGATTTTAAAGTTATATCATAAACTTTTACTAGACACATACCATTAAAATATATAAATTGTAGAACAGAGTAAAAAATAGTAGGACAAAAAATATTAATAATTGTGATTGTCAGTTAAATAAACATGTCAAAAATTAATGCTCAGATAATACAAAGAGTTAAATAGATCAAATATATTAAGAAATATACTTATTTAAAAATTAGAATTAAAAAAAAAACTACAGAATAGCATCAACCAAGTAAAATTACAGTAGATGCAAAAATAAATAATTAATAATAATAGTATGATGAGAAAACATATTTAAGATCTTTGTAAAATATAAAACGAAATTGTTATAAATATTAATCCAAGTAAACAAATGAAAAGTACACAGGAAATTGCTAAAAAAGAACGTGACATATTATAATAAAATAAACTAAGTAAACATGCATAATAAATAACCCACAACCATAAAAAGAAATATATAACAAATGGAAAAAAGATGAAGCAAAACAAAGCTAATATAGCATGAAGATATGGGGAAAAGTAACAATTAAAGATAATATAATCTTTCCAATATACAGATGATCAAAAGAGACAAAAAAGAATAATAAAATATTAAAACTGTTATAGAAAAAAATGGACAATTGACAATTATAAATGATAGCAAATAAATAGCAATCATTTTTATTAGACTTTCTAAAAAAACAACTATATCTTTTAAAAAAGGTTTGAATTAGAAAAAAAACACCAGTAAAAACAAAATACTGTATAGATAATAATACTAATGATAGAACTTAAAAATTGCTTTGTATTAGCATAAACACTAAACTAGTGATGTTAAAATGATAAAAAATCAAGTCAGATATCACGACTTAATTTTAATAAAGCTTGTATTTACAAATGTCATATATGAAGCTTGCAAAACAAGCTCTTAACAAGCTTTGACAATATCCTCAACCCCAGACCAGTTCTGGTTGTGGCATCATCAGTGAGGTGTCAGGATATTCATTAGATTAAAAATACTAGGACAAGCCCAGCACTTTATCTAATGTATAACTATTGAGAAGAAAATCTGAAATTTTCAGACATCCATATGTCTAAAAATCCAGCTATTTAACTCAAATAGCCATGTGGGACTGAACTAAGTTCAGATACACTATATATTAATAGCTTTAGCAATATAAAATCGCCAAAGCCTTAATAGCAAAAAATAAAATGATAAAAAATCAAATCAGATGTCACATGACTTAATTTTAATAAAGCTCATATTTACAAATGTTATATATAGAGCTCGCAAAACAAGCTCTTAACAAGCTTTGAGAATTTCCTCAACCCCAGACTGGTTTCTGCTTTATTAAAATTAATTCATGTGACATCTGACTTGATTTTTTATTATTTTATTTTTTGCTATTAAGGCTTTGGTGATTTTATATTGCTAAAGCTATTAATATATAGTATATCTAAACTTAGTTCAGTCCCATATGGCTATTTGAGTTAGATAGCTGGATTTTTAGACACATGGATGTCTGAAAATTTCAAATTTTCTTCTCAATAGTTATACATTAGATAAAGTGCTGGGCTTGTCCTAGTATTTTTAATTTAATGAATATTCTGGCGCCTCACTGACAATGCCAGAAGCAGAAACTGGTCTGGGGTTGAGGATATTCTCAAAGCTTGTTAAGAACTTGTTTTGCGAACTCTATATATAACTAGTGATGTTATATAAAATTTATAATAATAAATTAGTATATGAATTTTTTCTACAGTACAGGCTTTTTCATACCTGCACTCCAATATGTAATATATAGGGGATTTGAACTCAGACTTTTAAACCACCCTCAACTATCCATGCTATCGCATACTGCTGACATACTTTATCACATACATGTCAAAAAGATAAATAATCACCAATATTCGTATTTCATGCTAAACCAGCACTCATCTTTATCTTTTCGACATGTGTGTGATTGTGTCAGCAGTATGAGATAGCGTGGATAATAATAAATTAGATAAATAAAGACTGTTCTTACAGGTTTATCCATAATTGAAGAATGCAAAGTCAAATAGTTAATAAATATAAAAAATTATGACATTCAAAGGAAATAAGTAACATTGTATTAAGTTTTCTGTCCAAAGATATAACTAGGCAATAGGGTAAATACATTTTAATATATATACACACACATTGCTTGATAGGCTGTTGACTAGACTGGTGAATATTATCTTTATTTTCACTATTTCTCTGCAGAGTCTGAACGTTTTTCTAGAAGTTAAAAGCTTTCTAATATAGTTGTAATCCAATACAAGGATCAAACAACTGTATTTACTTTTGAAAAAATAAAAGTGATTTCCAAAATGAAATTCTGACCCCCATGATATGGTTTGCCTTTTTAAAAATTAATTTAGTGAAATCTTTTGACACTAAATCATTAACATTAATCTTTATTTTTTTTTTAAAAAAAAAAACGCAATGAAAGCCAAATTTCAACACAAAATACCATTATACTTAAAAATGACTTTTATCTCTGATAAAACATATATAAAAATAACGTTAGTTAGTATGCTTATCATCAAATTCATAACATAAAATATTGTTTTGATTTTCTTTTTTAAAAAGGCTACTGAATGAGAAAGTATTCTCAAGAACAGTAAAATATTGCAACATTTTACGAAGCAAAAAGTTCCACTCAGTTTTTTGCTATTGGAGAAAATTGAAGATTTATTATCTAAGAACTTCTTTTACTTAAAAGCAAAAATATAATATTAGCTACTTGGTATCTATTTTAAACATACGTGTTTTTTTTTCATTCTCCTAGTCAAAATTTTTTTTCTTTTCTCATTATTTTGCTTGATTATAAAAAATGAAAGTGATTTTTTTAAAAAAAAAAAAATCTCAAAAAGTAGGCCCTTCTCTTTTTCAAATAATAGTTCTTTTTAAGTTCATTTCTTTTCTAAAAAATTCCATTTATTAACTATCACCATTTGTTAATTGAAATTTTATTTTATTAAAGTGTTAAAATAGTATTTTTTTTAAAAAAAATTACGAATAATATTCAATAATTTTTTTTTTTACTTATTAAATTCTAATACAGGCAAAACTCTATACGTGTGGTGATCATGTGATGTTAAATTCTAATACATTCAGCGGAAGCACTGAAATTGACCAAAATAATCTTAATTGTGATTCTGAATTCAATTTTTCTCCCGGTTTTATTCATTAGTAGATATATAATGTTCAAGATAAAATAAATGTAGCTCATTTGCATACAGTATTAATATTTTTGGCAAAATTACGTCTTTAAATAATGAAATGTTATTTTCTCACTGAAAAAATTGTAGAAAGCTGATCAAGTATAAAAGCAAGTTTAAGGATATACACATTGGTATAACAATTTTAATTTAAGTCCATAAATAACACATAACCAAGTCAGAAATGTTACTATGATAATTTACAAGATAAATCTCCTAACAATCACTGAATATCAAAGCCAATCTAAGTATCAAACAAATAGATTAGCATTGATATAAAAAAATGGATATTACTTGTTTGTTCTATGACTTACTGTAAATACATACATTGAAAGCACAAGGTGAATGAATTCATTATTATTTGCAAATTCCGTAGTTTATTAACAGAGTGGCAAGATAAGTTATTTAATTTAATGGAAGATATGAAGTGCAAATAATTCAGGATTTGTTCAACAGGTTCCCATTCTGATAAACTTGGAGATATATACTTGACCCAATTACTTTTCAACAATGCAAATATTGTTTAAAAAATTATCATAGGAAATTACGAATGTGAGAACTGGAAAATGGATTAAAAGATTGAAATGCTGTGAATAATTGGATTTAAAAATAAAAAGAGCCATGAAGGTGTAGAATTTTAGAAAAAAAATTGTATTATGAATTCTTTCTTGAAAAAAAAAAATTCAAGTTAGAAATGAATATGAAAGCATTTAATTGAAGGTATAACTGAGGTGGATTATATTTGATTAATCAAAAAATATGTATATCAAAATTATAAGGTGCTTAAAAAATTCAGTGCAAAATATGATAAATGATTAGTGAGGTATAAAATATGTGTTAATGCAAAGCTATAATTAAAATATGTGTTAATGCAAAGCTATAAGCAAAAGCTATTAATAAACATATCAACAGGAGAGTATCTTTAATCTTCAGAAATACTCTATTGAATTTAATCTAAAACTCAAACATAATTTTAAAATATTATTGGACTTTGAAATTGACTCATATTTAATGAAAAATTAGATACTCTCAGATTGCCAATGAAAGAAAAGAAATTGATGATAAAGCTATATATATATCAAATGTCTAAATGATAAAGATATACTAAGTGTACAGGATTAAAAATAAGATATTAGAAATACAAACCAACCAATTTTTTATCCATTTAATAAAAATTATTTATGGAAATCAATTCAAGTAATCAAACTTAAGCCAAAGAATAAACCAATTAAGAGAAGTTGTAGAACTGGCATAGGAGTTACCATTTTGCATTATATTTGTAGGTTATGAAAAGGTATTTGACTTTGTAAGAATCTGTGTGATGGTTGAAACTGTAATATCAAACATAGGCCTAAGATATTATCAAATTCTGAAGAGTATATATTAAAAAACAATAGCAATGATTGAATTGCACAATGACAATAAGATAATTAACATTATAATTTCTTTATAGATTATAAGTTTTTAACATTTGTGGTATGCTTAGTTACATTTTAAACAATATAAATATGTATTAATTCAAGATGTTTTTCTGTTTCATACTGAGACAAATTATAGTTATTTGAATGTGAAACTGAAAATAGAATGTATCCAGATATATATCTTGATTAAATCATTTATATATATAGCTATCCATATTCAAATAAATATATCTGTTTCTGTATATTACTATATATTAACCTATATTGTTATTAATTAAATATTTTATTATAAAAAAATATAGTATTAGTTGTCAAGCATTGGTGGTCGAGAGGTCAGCGACAGCTGCTTTACAAGCAATTGTCCCAGGATAGCGGGTTCGCTTCCTGGATGATGCTATGACACATGGGGGGAAAAAAATATATAGTATTAGCTATTTATTCTTGATTCAATATTTCTTTTTACATATGCAAATATGATTTTGTGTTAAAATATCATGATGTCATATTTTCATAAACTAAGAAAGTTTATTGTTTTTATGAGTACCAATACATGTGTTGGCTTAGTGATTAATTGCCTTGTTAACAAGATATAGTGTCCTATATAAGTATTTTTTCTGGAGATGTGTATAGCTAAAATAGTGCTTTGAACATTGTTGACTGTATATAGATGCACATACATACTTTAAACACATTATATGTTGATGGATTATTGTCAAAGTTTAGAATCTGAACATCCTGATTCAAAGCCCATGGTAGTATTGTTATTGGTTAGGTCATCAACAACTAAAGAAGACAGAAGTTATATATTAACTTGTCCACTATTACTAACAGTTGAATATATTTGAAAAGTTTAAATAAAGTTTGACTATTTTTAAAGATATTCAATATTTAATATTAGATGATAGAAATAGTCCAGCATATAATTCCTACTAAAATGCCAACATTACAAATCTTCAGACAAATACTTAAAATTCATTTTGATTTTACTATTATAGATTAAATGTATCCAAGTGTGAGAACGATCATATATGATCATCATCATTCTTTAAAACCTAGTTAAGATTAGCTTTATATTATTATTCAGTTGATGGCCTAAATACTGTAATGCTAGATTTAGCTAACATCAAAAATCACAGCATATAGATTATATTAGATATCATGTAATGGTAGTTACTTCAAAGAAATAATTTTTGTATATTCATATTTTATTGAACATTTATATAAATATCAAAATTGTTTGCCATGAGCATTATATTAAAAAAAGATAGATCAAAAAGGTCTGCCAGAAGTTAATGTCCACTTTATAATATCAAATAATAATTACTGAAATAATATAGAAATAATTAACTCTGTAGTATATCAATATTTTTACTTTAAAATATCCAATTGGTAGCCTACTATTTTAGTACCTAAATCTGTCTTTAGACCTGAATACTATAGATATAATTCATTATAATATTAAAAACACATAAATGTAAATCTGTTATTATATTTAAAAAATGAACTAAAAAACAAAATGAAAAGGAAAAAAAAATCTTTTGATCATTAAATGAGTTTTTTTTTCTGCCACAAAGCAAGGTTGCATATTGGCACAGACTATGAGATTTTCTAAAAATATTCCAGAAATTTGTCAATCTGTAATGAAGATGTGAGAGGTAAAAAAGCTTAAATGAAATTGGAAACTGTTAACATATTTTTAGTAACATTTTCTAAATTTATTAATTAAATGAACTTTTTAAAACTGGTTTTCTTTGTCTTTTGCATTTACGATATTAATAGGAGAAACTAATAGCTTTTTACATTTTTAAAAAAAAAAAAACCAAAAAATTATAAAATAAATAATTAAAGACAGCTTATAGATGCAGGTTTATATCAAACACAACCAGACTTAAGCAGCAAATATACAATGGAAATTTTATAATGCATTGATTTTCTTAATAGCAGTCAAAGATCAAGGTCTTCGTTGAAATTATTTTTGAAAAAAAAAGTTAAACTAATAATAGAAAATATACATTTTTAAAATGTAGCCATAGGTTTCATGTCATTAGTAATAGACTTATTTTCTACATCCTTTTTCAGTACCCTCACTATCAGTTGTTTCTATATATAAGATATTTGTATCATTTCTCTTTAATCCAGAAGCCAAAATGGCGGTGCTGATTAAAAACAACGAATACTAAATAGCAGTGAACCAGAGTTTTTATTTGGAAAAAAAACTATCAAAAAGCCCTATATAGAAGCTATGAAAGTTTTGTTTCACTGTCATTTATCATCAGCTAATTATAGTCAAAGATTTCTGAAGCAGCTTAATGCAATGGTGGAGTGATGAAGTTAAGAGATAAAGGTTTAAATGGTCTGAAGTTCAATATAACACTACTTTTTTAAAATTAATGCTTACACATGGTGATGAGATTAGAGATATTTCTTAAATTTTAACTTGGATAATCTAAAAAATGTATATGAATGAAAGCCTTTTTGTTTGATATGATAGTTTTTTTTTTTTCATATGTCAAATGCGTTGACCGGGAAGCGAACCCGGCTCAGCTACTATGCTAACTGCTAGGCCACCAAGGCTTGACTAGTTGTTTTTTTCTGATCTATTTTTACACGCTTTTGGTATTTTGTTAATAACTGATTATATCTTCAAAAAAAAAAATGTTTCCAAATATTTTTTTGATAGGTCATTCATCCATTGAATACAAAATGTAGCTTACATATTTCTATCTAAAAACAAAAATAAATGTCAAAATAACAAGCTAATTTATGAGTGGTCATTTAAAAAATAAAAACAAAATTATGTATGGGCAAATAATCTACTCTAATAAAAGCTGATTTTTGAATGAGATTCATCTAAGAAAGAAGATTCAGCCATTATAATTAAATAAAAAATATTGTTTACAACCAAAGTCTAAGTTTATTTTTTATTAAAATTAAGATGGTGGTTTATAAATTTCTATAACCTCTGTATGCTATAAAAATACAAGATGACCAGTCAAATAGTGATGCTTTTTATGTTTACATTTAAACTTGTATAAAACATATATATTTAATAGTGTCAATGGTTATGAAATGTGGACAATAAGCAAAAGAATTAGGTGCTGATTGGAAGTCTTTTAGATGTGGAAAAGAATGAAGAAAGTTAAGTGAATGAATAAAATGACAAATGAGGAAGTTTTTGAATAAGTAAATGAAAAAAAAGATTGATTAAGAAAATTAGAGATAGAAAAAGAAACTGGCTTGGATATATACTAAGAAGAAAGAAGAGTGTAATGAAAGGTGTTTTAGAGACAATGGTAATTGAAAACAAAAGGAAAGGATGAAAAAGATTAATCTTGATGGATATTATAAGAGATGGGAAATAATATTTGGAATTGAAGATCCAGATAATGGACAGAGCAAAATGGAGAAACAAAATGAATACAGAGGACGATTGATTGATATAATCTTTACCACATTTGAAAAATAAAATGAATCTTATTATTTGAATGAAGTATTTATTGAATTGCTTTATTGGTGTTTAAATGGTTTCAGTGTTCTATTTCTTATTATATTTACAATTAAAATCAGTGATTTTCTATATATAAGGAGAAACATAGTACTAGTATAAAAAATTCTAACATTATAACATATATATTTTGGAATACATATTAATCTCTCCAACAAAATAATAACAGATCATGAATATGCCTGGTCCAATTGCAAAGATTTTTTAATAACACTTTTTATTTGATAAGTAGATTGGATTTAGTATAAAGATATTAGTCAAAAATATAAAATTGATTTTCAACAAGCATCACCTGCAACTGTATCATCATATCATATTATTATTATTATTATTATCATCATCATCATCATCATCATCATCATCATCATCATTATTATTATTATTATTATTATTATTTTATAGGTGTACTCAATAACTTCCATTCCATTATACACTCTTAAAACCTATAAAGACATCTTAAAAGACAAATGACTTCCAAAATGCATTTTGTGTTGAACCAGCACTCATCAGTTGACCAAATCACAATCTCTAACATTGTTACTTTGACTTATAATGTCAGACTTACTCCACTTGCAACTCTGACATGAATCACTCTAGATAATGATTATCACTAATCATTTATTAAAATAGAGTTTATTTCAAATCCAGACAAACTTTAAATCTCGGTTAAAGATTAATATATCTGTTTTCTAATTAAATACACACACAAAGAGTTAATTGAACTTTATTGTCCTTTATCCATATATAATATCTTTTATAGATATATTTAATAACTTTCATTCCACCACACATTTTGGAAATGTAAGAACAAAATCATTTTAAAAGACATGACACAAGATGCATTTTGTACTGAACCATGTTGCAAAAAATAGTAGTGACTTTTGATGATAATTAAAATAGCATTTATATAGAATGGCTTATCATTTATTCAATTTTTCAAGTTACTTAAATGCAATTCATTAATGTGATAATGAATCCATTAATTTTATTCTTAACTCTTCTTTCTTTACCAAGGGGCATTATAATTCTATGAATGGAAAATAGAGTAGATTTTATAATGATTTTTAGATATAGAGGTTAGTGCTTGTTGCTATAAAAGAGCAATAAAATGATTGAAACTTGTATATTAAACAAGGTAATATTTCTGCTTTCATGAAGGCAATTCAATCAAAACAATGTTAAAGCATCGTCATTACAATTCAAAATTTTGAAATATAATTATATAAAATTAGGAGTGAATTGGATTTTATATATGTAAAAATATATACAGATTCTTTAAAAATTAGAATCAATAGTGTTTAGACATTTGCAGATATTTTACATTTACACAATGCAACAATGCTGAGTTTGATTTGACAAATAATAAAACATATGTAAAAGAAAAATCTTTTAAATCATTGTTTAATGTTTTATAAATATAATTTATTCACTCTACTTTGAACACTTTTTAGCAAAAACTTTTTATTTTACATATATGCATATACAATCATATGCTTCAACTGTCCTGCAGTCTTCTTCAGATCCCCAAATGTGGCTCTGAAGAAGACTGCAGAACAGTTGAAACATAAGATTGTATATGCATATATGTATAATAAAAAGTTTTTGCTAAAAAGTGTTCAAAGTAGAGTAAATAAATTGCATTAAAATATTACAGCAAAATAAAGGAAGTTGTGAATTTGGTAATGTTTAGTATTTTATAAATGTAACTTATTGAAAAAAAACATCTTTTATTTAGATTTGTTTTATGCTTCAAATTGATTGCTGTCATCATACTGAGCACATAGCAGCATGTAGCTACTCTTTAAAAACATTACTTTCAATCACTCATAAACAATTAAGTTTTATTACAGTTTTGTTAAACTTTATTAATCTTCATTGGCCATTTATCTAACTTTTATTTAATAAAACTCAAATTACAAATAACTTTTTTTCAATATGACAATAATTTTTTTTTTTAATATTTGGGGAGATAAACAAATATGGCTGATTTTTCTTGGAATTTATATTTTATTTGCAATTTATTATTTTTCTTGAAGAAATAAATACAGCTCATGAACATAAATATATATATGGCTTATATGCTAGATTTCTTGCAGTTCGTGAAAGACATGAAAGCATTGTGACTTTAGGTCACTTTCATTAATATAGTGACTAGATAAAATAATCTAAAATCATTCCTGAAAACTGTGCTCTCAATGTAAAAATCTCTATTAAAATTGATGCATTATTTTCTGAATTCTGAGATAACAGATTGACTTTAATTTAAATATATAGAGATATGTATAATATTTATTTATTTAAAAAAATATTTAAGTCAAGTTGCAAATCAGTTAAATTGATTTATTTAAAAAAGTAAAATAAAAATAATAAATTCAATTTATCTCAGGAATAAATGATAAAATTTGAAAAAGTTTACTCGGTATTGATTGTTCAAATAAATAAAAAATTAAGACCATTTTTGAAAATTTTTTCAAAAATGGATTTTTTTTAAGTGTTGAATAAGCCATATTTATTTTTTCAAATAATAATAACAATAACAACAACAACGTGAATAAAATATCTCGTGATCATCATTCTTTACGCCTACACAAGCTGTTTTCACAGAGATGAAACTCTCCATACAGTAGCGTCTTTCAGTGCAAGCCAGAGTATTCAATGGATGCAGGAAGGTTTGTGCATAGAATCCCTATCTAGTGCCTATTCATCCAATATCCCCAGCCTAATTTCTAGCTTATGGCTTACATCAGTGAGAGCCTTGGATCTGAGAGCACTGCACCTAGAATGTAACCCTCCAGCAGCCACCTTTTACTTTTTTAGCTAACTATAAACTTTTGAGTTCAAAATGAAAACACAATAATGTTTTCAGGCTAAGCTCATTAGCTTGTATAGTCATATAGATCTGAACTCAGTTCATCATCCATACTTTTTAGTGTCCTTGGTTCTTTAATAACCGCAGTCATCGTAATCCTATTGGGCAGGATTGTTATTAAATCATCAAATATCACATGATCACTATTCTTTATGCTTACATAAACTGTTTTACAGAGATAAAACTCTCTTTATAGTGGTGCCACTCACTGCTTGTGTAAGTATAAAGAATGGTGATCATGTGATGTTTGATGGTTTAACACCAATCATGACGAATAGGATGATGGTGAATGTGGTTATTAAAGAACCAAAGACACCAAAAAGTATGGATACTGAACTTAGTTCAGATCTATATGACTGTACATGCTAATGAACTTATCTTGAAAACATTATTGTGTTTTCATTTTGAACTCAAAGCTTTACAGTTAGTTAAAAAAGTAAAAGGTGGCTGCTGGAGGGTTGCATTCTAGGTGTAGTGCTCTCAGATCCAAGACTTCTCACTGAAAGCCACAAACTAAAAACTTGTCTGGGAATATTGTGATTAGGAACTAGATAGGGATTTTATGCACAAACCTTCCTGCATCCATTGATTACTCTGGCTTGCCTAAGGGGCACTACTGTATGGAGAGTTTTGCCTTTGTGAAAACACAAATAAAACATTTAAATTCAACTTATAATATTAATTTGTTCTTAAAAAAAGTAAAACAGAAATGTATAAGTAAATTTCAATTATCTTAGAAATGTAGTAAAAGTTGATAAAGTTATTCATGCACATTAATACATATGGCTTAAATGGAACTGATAAAATTGGAAAACTAAATAATCTAAAACCGTCCTCAAGCTTTATGATACTTGAAAAAAAAATTCATGCAAATTTGATCCTTACTTCATTATATATATTGTAATGGTACAAAATATAGATGTAAACCTGGGATGATGCAAAATCATCATCATCACTATTGATCACAAATAAAATAAATGTACAAGGACTGAAAATAAATATAATAAATGATAGCATGAGAGATCAGCAAAGAAGTAATTATAAGTTCACCAACATTACAGATGAATAATAATAATTATTCATCATCATGGATGATCAAAAAATAAAATCAACAGTCAACCTTGTGAGTGGATTTGAAAGTGGTCTATTATAGACCAGGTTAATTATTTAACCACTGCCAAACTTAGAGCAGCAATACAAATAATAATTTGGATGCACAAAATTTTATTAGAATACAACAATTAAAAAAATGCTGGGATACAGAAATATATCTGATCATCATCAATGCCCTCTGGCCATTTAGTACCATTAAGGTACTAGCCAACTATAAACTTAATTTCTAATAATAAAAACTAAATAAAATGTAGTGTACGAACTTTAAAGGATATTCTTTGTACCATTCAGCATTAGAGAAGTAATGAAATCATCATTAATTGAATGTCCATAATACTAAACATAAACCCCAATCTATATATCTGATTATTATGAATGAATGCAGCTCAGAGCGCAAGAGCTCTATAATTATTTCTGGGAACAAGAGATAATACCCATATATAATGTTTTAAACATAGTGTAGGATTAAATAAATTCATTGGAATAATTTAATAAAATATAATTTTATTAATAACAATATAATAAAATTAAGATATGTTGAGTATGCCATAAATTCAGCATTCTGATTTTGATTAAAATAAAAAAAAATGCTATTACATTATAATTTACATATATATCAATAGATTTACATAAAACACACCCATATAAGCTCTCAGATGTGTAGTATAATAATTTAAAATTAATATATTAGAACTGTCATTAACTAATGAAATAAAAATCAATTCATTTTAATAATTCATAAATAATGATTGATTTATCATATATGTGGATCTACCTGATATGCATTCAAATGTGTGCACACACTGGCATTTATATCCTAGGATATTTTATTTGTCAAAAAATAATAAATTTATTAAACTATATTATATTTTCACAAGACATAATTAATTCAATGTCAAAAAACATATATACATAAGATCAATGCACACATATGTATGTATTACTATTATCTTCTTACAAATCAAAGTTATTAATACATTTTAAGGAAAGTTTTTTTTAAAAAAATATATTGATTCTTCTACAGTTTTTCATAAATGTTTTTTTCCAGGTTACTCTTAATTAATTGAAACATTTTAAAAAATATTCTAGCAAGTTCTTTTACTCTCTAATCTAAAAAGATTTTTGGAGTTTTCCTTTTTCAACAAAATAAAACTGGAAATGTATCTTAGATTTAGTTGAATAATTTAGACAAAAGTTTTTTACTTTTAAATCTTATAATTTAAAGATTTTAACTGTAAAGTTATTTCAAGAAATATTCTACTCACTAATTGTACACATTATATATATATATATGACTGGCAGCAATTATATGTTTGTGCTTCTCTGCATATAGATTAATCAGCATATGACAGCATGATATTCTTACAGCAAGCTGATAGAATCCTTTGGGAAGCTGGTCCATTCTAAAATAGTGAGCTGGCTTATTGATATCTTCAGAAAAAGTATAAATTTGATACCTGCTGGCATTCAGTCACTATAATTGGGTAGACTTCAGGCATACTGTCTAATTCACAAATATGGGCTATGAAACACAAAAAACTGGTCCTTGCTTCAATGAGAATTCAAATATTGTTGTGGCATTAGCAGCAGTTGTATGTCTTGCCTTCCATTATGATTTAATAATAATAGTAATGCTGTATCACTATTGTAAGTGTTCCCTGAATGGTTTAAACCTACCTTTTTATAGTATATTGTGGATTTAGAAAAAAATATGTAAATTCTTTATATTAATAAAAAAAATTCAATTTATACCTTAATAACAAATTTTTATCTATGAGTAATTTTAATCCTTTGAAAAACACCAGATTGTAGAATTTTATCACAAGCTTTAATTTAAAAAATTTCTTAATCTAATTATAAAAGAGAGCAATTTTATAATTACTAGTACTATCTATTATAATATGAAAACAAGCTTGTTTCAGATTTCAAAATCAGAATTAATAAAATATTAACTAGACCTTTTTAAATGTTTAACTTATAATAATTTTGTTAAATTCAAAATTATTATTTAACTCTTAACTGTTATTCAAGTATATATTTTTTTAAATAAATATTGAAAAAAAATTGTTTGTGTTCATTTCTATTTTTCCTTACAATTTATATATATATATATAAAAGGAAGTTACTGTTAAACTAACTGAAATAATTATAGAAAATATACAAACCATTATACAATTACAAATATCCAGTAACACCCTCTGTTTAAAGATCTATATCTCAATAATAGCAAATCTTAAAATGATACCAATTTAAGGTTGTATGCTAAACGATGTTAAATATTGAAATACAGACCTATTCAAACACAGAGCATGAAATTTTAAATAAGCAAACGATCTTAAATTTTGCTAATAAACTAACAAGTTTACAAAGTTATTAAAGACAAACTAAACATTAGATTTTAATCTTTAAACTCCTCCCAAAAACTATAATTATTTCAGTTAGTGTTAACAGTAACTTTCTTTTCATTTATAGTTTGGGAGGAGTTTAAAGATTAAAATCTAATGTTTAGTTTGTCTTTAATAACTTTGTAAACTTGTTAGTTTATTAGCAAAATTTAAGATCGTTTGCTTATTTTAAAATTTCATGCTCTGTGTTTGAGTAGGTCTGTATTTCAATATTTAACATCATTTAGCATACAACCTTAAAGTGGTATCATTTTAATGTTTGCTATTATTGAGATATAGATCTTTAAACAGAGGGCGTTACTGGATATTTGTAATTGTATAATGGTTTGTATATTTTATATATATATATATTCATGTACACATAATACTATGTCATTGTATGCTATGAGGCACATAACTATTTCAATATATGTAAGAAATGTATTGAATAAAAGGCAGAAATAATTTTAGTGCTATTAAACCATACATACTACTTGCTATAAACAAATAATGAAAACTAGTGATAGCATTATTTCTTTTTTAAATAGTTGCAGAAGTTGAAGATTGATCCTAGATTCTATAATTTAAAGTCAGTGTCAGAAATTTAATCTATTTTGTTATTAGTAAGTTGCATAAATTAAATTTTCATAGCTCTTTGCTTGTTTTTTTTAAAAAATAATTTCTTGTTAATCTAGTTTTATCAGTCTTTAATTATTGTGATTATGTTAATTATCAGTGTTTAAATGGATGAGTTTATGCTGCCATTTTAATTTTAAATATTCACTTTTTGAATTTTTATTAGTTTTTAAAAAATTGGTCAACTTTTCTTTTTCTAGATTAGAAAATTCTGGATAGCTTATTATTGATTAAATGCTCTTTTTTTGTTGGAATTTTATTTTTATTGATATTTAAAGACTTAACTTATGGTTTAATTTACCCAAATTTGAAAAAAGCTATTTCAGAAAAAGATTTACTTATAATACTATGCACTTATATAATAAAAACTGTATTTATTTTATAAAAATATATAATTGCATTTAAGGTTGAAATCAAAACCTTATTTTTCAGACATATTTTTAAAGGTTATAAAATTGCGCTGAGTTTTATGACTTTCAAAAATATATTTTGTAGTATAATTATATATAAGTAATTTTATATTATAATAATAACAAACATATTAAATTTGTAATTTTCTTCCTTTACATTTAGAACAATGACTTGAAATATTCTATGACTTTTGTTGAATGTTGTATATTTTTTATTTATCTAACTGCCATTATATTTATCCATCCATCTTTTTTTCTATCCAGCCACCATATATCCATAAATTTATCTATATTTGTATATTTACAGTTTACTAGCCTAATTATATATTTCTTTCCAAATATATATATTATAATAGGATTCCTATTTAAGATTTTATGTTTTCATTATATCTATTTTGAAGTCCCACATGAATTCCTTTGTTTTGTTTTAAAACATTTTTTTAAAAACAAATAATAAAATACTTTCAGATTATTTCTTTTAAATACAAATAAATTATTCAAGTAAATTATAAATAAGTATCAGGAAAATGATGATTATAATCCAAATATCAATTAAATTAGTTTAATTATATTATTTATTTGTATACACCTTTATTTAAATTAGTAAATATTTTTTTGTGAATTGAGAGTTATTTATATATATTGAATACTAATAAGTTTAATATAAATTTGAGATATTTATTTTTTTTAAAATATTTATTTAATCTCTAAGAGTTTGAAATTATTATTAAATAGTGTGTGTGAGACTCTCTATAAATATTTAAAGATAATTAGGTATTACATCACATGAAAGTTATTCTAAAATTGTCATAATAATGCTTATGTCAGTGCAGTGATTTTAAAACAACTTAAGATGTAAAAAAATAACATTTATTTGATTCTAAAACAACTTTTGCCAAGTTTGGACAACTTATTTGCTGATAAAATCATATATATATATATGTATACCGATGAGCTAAACATGAAGATGTCTAGCTAGAAACCAATCAGGTGGGGAGGAGTTTGATCGCTTGACCACTTTCTGAAGTACTGCCAATGTATCTGCCAAAACTCTATCTACATTTGGCGAATAGTTATCTTAATAATAATTGTAAAAAAAAAAATAAACGATCATTCTACCTATATAAATAATAAGCTTACCATTATTAATAGAAATCTTCAACAAACAGTTGTTTACAGCTATGTGAATTGACCAAACTTGACCTTCCAATAACTGTTCAATCATTTTTCAATTAAAGAATAAGAACAATGGACTCTTTTATGAAAGGTTAAAAAAATCATCTTAATAGAATTCTAACTGCATTTAAAACAATTTGAATTTTTTATTGGCCTTGAGAAAATCAAGACAAAAGGAGTTGTTCACAGCGACTTTTAATTATTGGATTTTTAGTTGAATTTTAATAAAAACCTAATAGTATTATATATATGTTATTGCTATGCAATTTTTTTATATTTAAAACTCCCAAAGAAAATACAATATGCACCAGGTAGACTAATGTTTTTTTGAATTGAATATTTACATACATACATGTATGCAACAAATAGATGTGTGTGGATGAATGAATTAGACAGAGAGTGCTTATTTTGTATTTATGTATCTAGACAAAAAAAAGTCCAAAGGATTATTAAATATTGGAAATAATAATACTTTAAGCACATTTAGATATTTAAATACTATGTTTGTGAGAGAACTTGGCTTTAATTCCTTCTTATTGCATCACGAGAATTTATATTTATTTTGTAATTAAAGATAGTATTTTGTGTAGATCTTCTTGACATCTAGTTATTTGAGCATAAGTTCATTTTATTATTTAATGTTGAAGCATACATAATTATGTAGAAATAGAGAAATAATGAAGGCATATTTATTTAGTTAAAGAATATTTATCTTTAGAATGTTTACTTAGAGCAGTTATTGTAGAGTGTTTATTACAGCTGTGATTGGTAAAAGAATAACTCTAAATTAGTTTAACTTGACTTTTGATTGAGACTTAAATATGTTGTTGTGTAAACAACTTGGCATGATTGGCATAAATATAAGTATTTAGTAATATCTAAGAAACAGGCAAAACTCTCCACACAGTAGTGCCAACCAGAGTAATCAGTGGATGCCAGAAGGCTTGTGCATAAAATCCCTATCTAGTACCTACTCATCCAATATTCCCAGACTAGTTTCTGGCTTGTGGCCTTCATCAGTGGGGAGCTTTGGATCTGAGAGCACTGCAACTAGATCTTAGGATCTAATGCAACCCCTCCAGCAGCCCTTTTTATCTCTACTTAACTACAAAACTATGAGAATAAAATTGAAAACACAATATTTTCAATCTAAGCTCAATAGCTTATATAGTCATATAGGTGTGAGCCTAGTTCAGTACCCATACATTTTGGTGTCTTTGGCTCATTAACAACCATAGCCACCACTATCCTATTAGGCATGATTGGTGTTAAACCACTAAACATCACATGATCACTATTTCTAATGCTACCACATTACTGTTATTAAAACAGGTGAAACTCTCCATACAGTAGTGCCACTCAGTGCCAACCAGAGTAATCAATGGATGTCAGAAAGCCTGTGCATAAAATCCCCATTTAGTGCCTACTCATCCAATATCCCCACTAGTTTCTGGCTTGTGGCCTTTGTCAGTGTGGAGCTTTGGATCTGAGAGCACTGCACCCACATCTTAGGACAGCCACCTTTTATCTCTACTTAACTACAAAACTATGAGAATAAAATTGAAAACACAATAATATTTTCAATCTAAGCTCAATAGCTTATATAGTCATATAGGTCTGAGCCCAGTTCAGTACCCATACATTTTGGTGTCTTTGGTTCTTTAACAATCATTGCCACCACTATCTTATTAGACAGGATTGGTGTTAAACCACTAAACATCACATGATCACAATTTCTTATGCTAGCACATTACTGTTATTAAAACAGGCAAAACTCTCCATACAGTAGTGCCACTCAGTGCATAAAAAATAGTGATCATGTGATGTTTAGTGGTTTAACACCAATACTGCCTAATAGAATAGTGATGGCTATGGGTTCAGACCCATATGACTATATAAGCTATTGAGCTTAGATTGAAAATATTATTGTGTTACAATTTTATTCTCATAGTTTTGTAGTTAAGTAGAGATAAAAGGTGGCTGCTGGAGGGTTGCATTAGATCCTAAGATCTAGGTGCAGTGTTCTCAGATCCAATGCTCCTCACTGACAAAGGCCATAAACCAGAAACTAGTCTGGGGATATTGGATGAGTTGGCACTAGATAGGGATTTTATGCACAAGGCTTCTGGCATCATTGATTACTCTGGTTGGCACTGAGTAGCACTACTGTATGGAGAGTTTCACCTGTTTTAATAACAGTAATGTGCTAGCATAAGAAATAGTGATCACATGTTGTTTAGTGGTTTAACACCAATCCTGCCTAATAGGATAGTGTGGCTATGGTTGTTAAAGAGCCAAAGACACCAAAATGTATGGGTACTAAATTGGGTTCAGACCTATATCACTATATAAGCTATTGAGCTTAGATTGAAAATATTATCGTGTTTTCAATTTTATTCTCATAGTGTTGTAGTTAAGTAGAGATAAAGGGTGACTGCTGGAGGGTTGCATTAGATCCTAAGATCTAGGCGCAGTGCTCTCAGATCCATAGCTCCTCACTGATGAAGGCCACAAGTCAGAAACTAGTCTGGTGATATTGGATGAGTAGGCACTAGATAGGGACTTTATGCACAAGCCTTCTGGCATCCATTGACTACTCTGGTTGGCACTGAGTGACCCTACTGTATGAAGAGTTTTGCCCATTTTAATAACAGTAATGTGCTAGCATAAGAAAAAGTGATCACATGATGTTTAATGGTTTATCTAAGAAACACATATATAATAATAAGTCCAATTTAATGTCTAATATATTTAATGGCTAATTAATAATATCCTTTTGCTTATTTTCACTTTTCCAGACATTCAACAGGAATTTATGAAAGAATATACCATTATATTTATTTTATTTTCTTCATGTAAATATAACTACAAATTACAAATTATAATGATAGTTGGATTATTAAAGTTAATAAAATTATTCTTTGTTCATTGTATATTTAATTCTATTGTAAATAAAGATGTAAATGATTTTTTAAATTTTAATTTTGTATTTTTATTTTTTTTTTAATTTTACCCACTTATAATAGATTTTAGTCACAGATCATGCTTATAAATTCAATATTATATTTACTGTTGAGATTAAAGAATATTTTATCATTTAGATATATTTTGAGATTAATAAAATGCTTTTTCAATTTCAGAATATATTATTTAAACTCTCCATATCTATTAATAGATATCGATATATAAGCAATAAAGAATCTCATTACTTTACATCCCTCATGCTCACTGATCTTCAAAGCTTTTGTCTCTTTATATTTCTATTAGAGATTATAGCAAGCTTTTCACCCCTGCTATTATAGAATTTGACACTTCCATTTGTGAGATGTATAAATTAAAATATTTATTATCACCACCATTTACCATTATAGAATTTGCTACCCAAATCCATGAGGCTACAAATTAAGAGAAATCAGTATCACATTTACCATTATAATATATATTATCTGATGCACCTGCTCTCAGAAGAGTTGTTTTATCTTTAGAAGTAGATATTAGTTTGTTTATAAAGGTAGGTTGTAATATATCATAAATAAATAAGTAGCGTATGTTGTGGGATATAATATATCAGTTAGCTACATCTATCCAATACATTTTTTTAAAAAAAAAATTACTACACATTTAGCTTTATAGAATTAACTAACATAGAAGCATACTATGTATAGTATTTCATGAGAAAAACAGTTATCAGGTATTGACACTTTGGTTAAGTTCAATGAAAATACATATTTGGTCTATATGAACATTCCTAAGAAAGAAAATTAAATATCAATAATTTTTCCAAAAGTATTACTACATACAAAAAGTAAACACTCTTCCAAAACTAATGTATCGTTTGAATTTCAAGATAAATTTTTTTACAAAAAGGGAGATGAAAAAAATTCAATTCATCTATGAAAAATGATATTTATATGGAAAATTAGGCTTAAGATGACCCATTTCTGCAACTCTGCTAATAAAATATGAAAGATCAGAAATATTTGTTTTTTTTTTTAAAAATCGCATTTTCAGAGCATTGCGTAAATCAAATTTATTGCTTACAAAAAAATAATAACATGGCGAAAAAGTTAAATTCAAATCCCAAATGAATTATATTAATTCATCTCATAAAAAAAAGATTAGATGAAAGTAAATAAATAATTTTTAATTACTTTAGAGTAAATGATAAAAGATAGTCTTGATTATTCATGGGTGTCTTACTTTCCCATTAATGAATGTGATTCATATTAGTCATATGCGGTGTTTTCTGGCTGTGCATCGGCTAAACCCAAAAAATAAGTAACTTAAAATCTTTGCTGAAATATGTGTTATATATATATATCCATTTGTTTATGAGTTATAAAAACACTGATAAATACTCATTTTATTTTTTATATATAAATGAAAGAAAGCAGACCATATTAATAATTTTTATTAATCGTTCATTAGACTAGAGATTATCCAACAACAAATAATATTTCTATATTGTAATTTTCACCATATCACTCTTATTAGACAATCTCTAGTCTAATGGATAATTGCTGCCAAAGTTGTGAGGGCAACACGTTTGTTTCATCAATTAAATTGTAGTAATTTGTTACATAAATGCTGAACAATGATAAAGATATGTGTAAGAGAGTGTGGTCTGGGCCAACTAATGAGTGCTGGTTCAGCATGAAATGGCATCTTAGGGATCACATCTTTTTGACACTTTTGGTCATATCTTATAATTACACCCCTCCACAAAGTGTTAAAAGCGAATAGAAACCTATGAGAGTGATGATGTGAAAATTACACTCCAGAAATATTATTCGTTAAAGCAGACCAATTTTTATTATCCACGAAATTGTAACTGTATACATCCCCATTTCATTGTCAAAACATCCCAAATAAAATGATACAGTATCGTTTTATTCTTGATTTTCTGATAATGAAATTTAGATGTATACATTTATATTTTTACAGCCCATGGAAGGTGATCTGCTTTCTTACATTTGTATATACTTTAGAATATTTGGAATACAAGTGTGTTTAAACATATTTACTTTATATATGTATATACCAATAAACATTATCTTTTTAAATGTTTAAAGCAGCAGCAATTTTAATTAAATTTATTTTTAATTAAATATTACCAATACATGTCAAATTTTAAAATAATTTAATTTGAAGTCATTTGATTAAAAATTACTGTTACTTTAATAATAAAAGAAAATCATTTTTAAAAGAATAAACTAAAAAACTTTTTAAAAAAAAATTGACTCATTTAATGAGAAATAACATTAATTAGTAAGGAAAAGTGGCTCTTAATATATATTTGTGACAACAGTTTGCATATTATTTTTCATTTCAGGGATCGTAAAAAACAATTGGCAACATTAAACATTACCCACCCACCCCCGCCATTAATCTTTTATAAATGACGAATGACTGAACATTTAATAGGTAAAAACAGTATTTTTAAAAAGTTCACTATTTGAGAAGACTATTTTGACATTCTTACAAAGAAAAATAATTAACTATTACTTATTAATTAGAGAAAGATTTTACTAAAACTGCTGGATATCTATTTATAATTATAAATTTGATAGTTATCTAATTATTCTTAAATTGTGGTTAAAAACCCCCGAAGAAAACTATTAAAAACCTCTCTTTTTAACGATTAACTAGCCTCTTAGTGATCTCATTTTTTAACTATTGCTTTCTGAAGAAGGATGAGGTCCCTACCAGAAGTGTGATATTTAAAGCTATTTGAATTCTATTGTATCTGATCAGATGCCTAGGTAAGTTTGGTTAAAACTCCTCAACTATCTGGGGGGGGGGGGGATGTCAAAGTTTATTTCAATTCAGATTTTAGATCATGGGCATAGTAGAGAGATGATCCAATCCTACACTACAAAACAATTGTCAATATCTTGATCTAAAAAATTTACTACAGTAAACTCTTAATCAATTGAAACAATCATCATTACTTATGTGTATGCATATGTATGTGTGTAAGCATGCATATGAGAAAGTTCATGATAATGTACATTCTTCAAAATAATATATTAAGCATTAAAATAAATCATTTCTTACCTTGATCGTCAACATCAAGATTCTTCATCATCCACTGGATGAGATCAGATCCTGAAATGTGTAAAAAAAAAAAATCAATTAAGAATATTGATCTTTATCAATATTTTTATAGACTCAAAATATACAAGTAACTTTATTTAAATAATATATATAATAAAGAATAAATGACCATATATTACAAACACATATTGATGAGATATTACTTTATATAGTGCTATATTTTTATACTGTAATAGTGATATTAGCGATTAAGCCAATGCACATGTGCTTTAAAGATAAATTATAAATGAATACTCTTACTTTTCTAGACAAAAGATATAGTTTTTTAGAAAAGATGGAATGAACACCCATCCTTTCGACCCAAACATTTATGTATGGGCAAATCTTAAGCATATGGAAATGAGAGCGTGAAGATGTTAAACAATCACTTTAAATTACATTTATTATGCTTGAATGAATGACGCTTGCAAAATTTTTACAATTTATGATACGTCATTCTTTAGTTGAAATTAAACATATATAGAGATATTATTTTATATTTTATATAGATGGGTGATTCATTCCATCTTTTCTAAAAAACTATATCTTGTGTCTGAAAAAGTGAGAGTATTCATTTATAATTTATCTTTAAAGCACCTGTGCATTGGCTTAATCACTAATATCACTATTACAGTATAAAAACATAGTGCTATATAAAATAATATCTCATTATATATGTTTAATTTCAACTAAAGAATGACATATCGTAAATTGTAAAGATTTCGCAAGTGTCATTTGTTCAAGCATAATAAATGTAAATTTAAAGTGATTGCTTAACATCTTTACACTCTCATTTCCATATGCTTAAGATTTGCCCATACATAAGTGTTTGGGTCAAAAGGATGGGTGATTCATTCCATCTTTTCTAAAAAACTATATCTTGTGTCTGGAAAAGTGAGAGTATTCATTTATAATTTATCTTTAAAGTGCATATGCATTGGCTTAATCACTAAACACATATTGATGTATATTTGCAAAATGATTCTATAAAACTATATCTATATTTGCAAAATGATTCATATATATATATATAGTGACCATCTGAATGGGCACAAGGAATTGAGATACTGTGTATCTGCATTGAATAGTTATATTGTATTTAAAAAAAATGAAATAGCCTTAGAATTTTAAAATTTTTTGCTGGAGATTGTTTGAAGCTTAGATATGGATTGCTTATGCAGTTGAGTGAGCACTTTATAAGTATTCATTATTATTATTATAGTTAGTGAAGTATTTAATGCCAGAAAGAGGGATTGTTATTATAGGAATCAGTATATTTTTTTTGGCAGGAAAATGCAAAGTTATTTTATGTTAGTGTTTAGTATTGATTTGAATGTTTTCATAATCCCTTATTCATTGATACCTATCCCTTTATCAACATTAATAGTCACCTCAATTATATTTAGTCAAGATAGTTTAATATTTATAGTATAGTGTATGTGCATGCATGTATGACTCTGCATCATTTTCACTTCATTTTCATTTTTTTAATAACATTAAACAATAGTACATTTAACCTGAAGACATTTAAGGTACATAAATTATCTTTAATAATTTAACAAATATATTTCTTTTCAATGATTAATGGGTATTTGGATAGGTGAATTATTTTATAAATTAAATAAATTATTCATCATTTTGTTTAACAGTTAATTAATATTCATTTCTTTCCAGTTTGTAAAAGTTATTTATTTTATTATTAATATTATTTTTTTGTCTTGATTTACTTGTAAAAAATCAGAATGATTTTTCTTTTTAAGAAAAGATTTTTTTTGAATATGTAATTAGCTTGGGTGCAAAAACATGGGAGTTAACCTTGGAAAGGGAAATGACCTTTTGCTAGGAGAAAAGAAATATCTATATAACAGATAGCTTCCAGTAAAAAAAAATTGCTCATTATTGTGATAATTGCAGCCAACGCTCATTATAATTGTAATTGCAGCCAGTTGCTGAAGTCAAATTGATTTAAAAAGCTTTGGAGTAAACTTCTAAAAAATCTTAGGAAATTCATTACAGAAGAATGTCTTTAATTGGAATTCAGGAATAAATTTTAAGAAGGTACATTGGTTTTTCATTTCCCTCCTTAGTTTTAAACATTTGAATTAACCAACTCATAATTATTAATATTTAAAAATGTATATCGTTAGTGTTAAGATGGCATTACTTTATTTATCTATAATTAAGAAAGAAGATAGAGTGCATGAACATTATTGTTATATAATTAATCCACATGTGTCTTCTAATATATCTTGGAAGCATATGCAGAACTGTTTTTCAGAATTTATTTTGATTCTTCACCATCTTCTGCATTATGCTTTTATGAGAGTTAAATGCAAAATTAAGGATATGTGTATTTTGATATATCATGCCACGCTTAAATTAATTATAAAAAAAAGTGACAGTATTTATTTATCTGATATTTCTAAAAATAATTTGTATTTAATGAAAGAAATAAAAATGTGAATTATTTCAAATAACCAAAGGAAACTCCTCATTAAATATTTACTTAAATCGGATGGAAGAACGGAACTGCAGTGCAATTTCTGTTCTCTTTGATAAAAATGCACTATAATAATGAAGTATTAATTGTGGAATTACTAATGAATTATGATATCTTAATTGGCAATATTCAAAAATAAACTATGCGTATATTAGATTATAAAGTGTCAAATGCTATTTAAGAAAACTATTAAGAATAATAGCGTACTTAATTTAAACTACTACGGAGTAAATGAAATAATTCCTGTTCAACTGTAGCTAAAAATGTCTTATATTTCTGTCATAATAAAAAGAGAAATTGATTACTTATGTGTGATTTCGTAGCTCAAATAGTTATGCTATGAACATTGGAAGTGCTGGATCATATTTAAGTTGTGATTATATATATATATATTTTGATTATCCTGCAGAAATTCATTTTATGTTCAAATTCAGTTTGGAATCTGTCCCCATATTGTTTCATAAACCCGGATTAGAGTTTTGCGAGCGAACTTTTTTTACTTTAAGTCATAGAACAAATAACTTTTGTTTCTTTATTTTTTTATTGCCTGTCATTATGAATGTATATTATAGATAGATAGGCATACTTATTATTATGTTTTATTTATAATTTGGGTTATTATGATCTCCTAGATCATCTCGGAATGCGTATTCACGAGCAGTGGATATGTTGGTAAAAATTGATTTTATAAAAATATGTCTTATTTTTCTTTTACGAAGGTAGAGAAAAGAAATATATTTTTTTTATCATATCATTAGAGAGAGGTTTACATTTATTTTATAGATTTTATTATTTCAAAATGGGAATTTTGGCTTTTAAATCAACGAACGTATGACTGAAATAGTTTGCTAGATATGATAAAGAAAGTTCGTTTGTAATAATTATAACTATTAAATTCTAAAAGTAACTTAAAGTTTATTCTGAATTAAAAATAATAACCTTATGTATTATTTAATTACCATATTATCTGCATAGTATGTAACTTAGAATTAATTTTTTTTTGTGTGTATATTCTTATCCATGTGTAAGTGTGTGTGTGTGTGTCTGTTTGCACAATTATGACATTTGTTTAATAAAGTTCCATTTGTGAATATTTTATGTATAAATTTTGGATGTGTCGTATTCTATAGAATTGAATGGATTAGTATGTTATCTGTGTGTATTTATCTGCCAGTGTGTAAATATAATGTTAGACGTGTAGAAGAGCTTTGTGAATGGAAAGTAATCTGGATGCATTCTAATATTTGTAGGGATAAAAAATTTTGCTTATTTAGTATATTTTAATAATTTCCATGAGTAGAGCCTAGTTTATATTATACGCATATTATGAAATGATAGTTTTGAAGTTATGTGATGTTTTTCTTAGGATCTTGGTGATGAGGAAAAGGTTCCCTACCAACAGTGTATTTAGAATTAGGTGAATTATTATAGAAATATTAAGTAAAGAGTTTATTTGCTCCTCATGAATTTCCCTTGGAACGTGTAGTCTGTATAATCATGAATATATAGCTCTGTGTTATTCAATATGTGACCAGATAAATAGTTAAAATAATTTTTGATATAATATTGATGTCTTATTTTTTTGGTGGTTTACGACATTGTCCGAAATGAAATAATTATTTAATATTTTCTTGATGAATGGATAGTTTAAAAGAAAAGATTGTTTTCTATTATTGTTGCTTGACACACACCCACACACACGTAATATGAACAATATCGTGAATATAGAGGTATAAAGTTGTTGAAATTAAATTGGGAAATAAATGTTTTAAAACACATTATATTCATTTAGTACAGAATTATAAATCATCAAACCATCAAAATGAATATGATTTCATTGTTGTGCATGAAAAGGTATTTGTAATCAAAAATGATTGTTTCATTAGTTAGAAAAAAGTTGCTTTGTTGATGGCCAAATATTTTAGTTTGATTTATTTTATTAATCAATAGAAAATCCTCTCATAAATATTTCTGTGCCAATAATATAGTATATTATGTAGTTATGTTTAATTATGTTTAAGTGAAACACTTAAACAAAACAAGTATGCAAAGTTAGAAGATTTAAGTTTTGTTGCTAATTTCTGATTTCAAAAGGGTATAAATAATGTTATATGATGGAATAATCCCAAACTGATACTCAAAGTTTATTGGATAATTTGAAATCTGTAAGACAAGCAGTCTTATTGTAAATAAGTACTTAAATTAAATTTTCAATATAATAAATGATTTGTTTATTTATTAAAAAACTGTGTCTTGAGTTATTCTTGTATGCATTTGGGTACTAATTTCCACATTGCTTATTTACTCATAATTAAGTTTCAGTAAGAATGACGTCTAGTAAATTCTAAGTAATTACACAGACGTCATTCAGCCAAAATAACATCGTAAATAGTAATTTAAAGTGAGAATCTACTCACGCTCTCTTCAGAAGTTCTTCAGATTTGCTCATATAAAAGAATTTGAGTCGTAGGAATAAGAGGGATTCTTTTTATTCCTGCATAAATGCTATATCTTGGATTGAAGAAGAGAGTATTCATTTATTTAACACTCTCAAAGGTGCGTGCTCAATTAGCTTGAAAGGCTGATATTGGAATGAAATAGATCTATTATAAAATAGATAAATTATTTTATAGCTGTAATATCAAATTTGCTGGTGTCTGACAATATTGTTTTCTTAATCCAAACATTATAAGGAACATTTGCCACTGGATAAATGTATTAGAAAGGTTGCCAAGTTGGTATATTTATAGGATGATGATATGAGATTAAAATACCCTATTTCTGTCATTATCTTATTATTGAAACACAGTAAAATATTTTAGTCAATTTGTTTCATTACATTTTATCATACTTTAGAATTATAACTTATGGGCCAACGTATTTTATTTAATTCAACTGTGTTTGTTAAATTCCCTGAGATCTTATTGTTTATTTCTTGATTGGCATTAAAATAGATGTTTAGATTATGATATGCCAAGTCATAGAATTGTTTAGTAATATAATTATAGCAAGCTGATATATGTTATACTTGGATGAAGGAAGAAGTTAAGTTGAACGAATATTTTAATAGATTGTACAAATAAACATTGTGATTCTTTATCACGCAATTAATTAATAAAAAGGATTTACATTATATTTAATGTTTTGTAATATTTCTTCTTTCATTTACTTATAATCATATATCTTTTAAACTTCCTATAGTCTCCCACTGAGCTGAGCTGAACATAGACTTAAGTGAAGAGTCTCAATAATAATTTTGTATCATATATCTTGTTATATTGTTCTATTCATTAATAGAACTGGCGCCTGGGCATTTCGCTCATGTAATGTATATGAGTGGTGTTGGGAGTGTAGGTTATATATATATATATATATATATAATGATTTAATGACTGCTTCACTTTTCTTAAATCATGAAAGGACACGTAAATATAAATTTAAGTTTGATCTTGAAAATATTAAGATTCTTCATGAAGAGAGAAACTATAATAAAAGAAAAATTAAGGAAGCAATTTTAATAAATAGAAATAAAATGAATATAATTAATAGACAAACTGCTAACATTAAAATTCAAGATCCATGGGATTTGAATTGGAGTTTGCTTCCATTGCATTTTTAAAATTTAACAGTAATTGAGGAGGGTTAAGGAATTAACCAAAAGTACTTCTGCAGATTGTAAGACTGCATATTATATTTAATTACCATTGTATTTATTATTTACAGTGTTATAACATATATGCCCATATGAATAATGGTATCTGGTTAAATATATAGAGAATTTTTCAATCCACATATTAATAAAGCAATCCAATATAATTATGCCAATTATTTGTAATTGCTTAGCAATAATTGATAATTCTGTCTTTATAGTTTAAATTTAGATTGTTTAATTTAAAATTTTTATATCGTTGTTAATTTAAATTTTGCACTTGGCTGTGACTGTTTAAATATATGTTGATTTTATACATATTTGACAATTCACTAAAAGGTGGAACCATTCTTATATTGTTCATTACAAAAAGTGACATAATTGTATTCAATTACTTTTTCATATGTGAACTGAATAATTCTTTGTATGAATATACATATATGAAGAAAACATTAGTTTAAAACATATTGTTAATATGTCATTTGAGGAATTAGCAGAAATTATAATGGAATTAGAAAAGTCTATACAATAATATTCAATTTTTATTTATGTGCATTTTTTTGCATTGAAGTGAGAAACTGCATTCTAATCTCTACAGAAATGTAATAACATTTATATCAGCACATAAATTTTGATAAGCATCTTGATTTGTATATATATATATATAATAAACAATCTCTTTTTACAAATTTTAATAACAGATCATCTAAAAATAACATTGGGATCAACTGTACAAAGTTGAATGCATTGTCTTATGACAATATATTTTACTAAAAACAATATTTAAATGAGATATTTATTTTAATAGCACATACATAAATGTTTGGGTTGAAAGGATAGATGGATTCATTCTATCTTTTCACAAAGACTTTAACTTGTGTTTGGAAGTGAGAATATTCATTTATAATTAAAAATCCACAAAGTGCATATGCATTAGCTTAATGGCTGATTATTATTATTATAGCTTATAAAATATAGTGCTATATAAAATGAATATCTCATTTACATATGTTTAATTTCAACTAAGAATGACGTATCGTAAATTCTAAAAAAATTCACAAGCGTCATTCATTCAGGCATAGTAAAAGTAATTTAAAGTGATTGCTTAACATCTTCATGCTCTCATTTCCAAATGCTTAAGATTTGCCCATAAATAAATTTTTGGATTGAAAAGATAAATGGATTCATTCTATCTTTTCACAAAGACTTTAATTTTTGTTTGGAAGTGAGAGTATTCATTTATAGTTAAAAATCCACAAAGCACATGTGCATTAGCTCAATGGCTGATTATTACTAAAAACAATATTTATAAAAACATAATTATTAAAGATACATAATAATGTGAAAAGTTCATTTGTAAATTTATCAGAAAGGTTTTAATTTATGTAAATTAAAAGAAATAGGCTTCTTTTAAATTAAATGAAATAGGCTGAAGCTAAAGTTTAGATGAGTCAAATGTTGGATTTTTTTTCAGATCACATGCAGATTTAGGATTTTTCTTATAAAAAGGCTTCTCATAGTCAAACAGATAGCCATATGTATTGCTTGTTAAATATATATCTAATTTCAATTAGCTAAGGCATAAAAGTTCCAGGTTAATCTAGTCTGTCAGATAAATAATGGTCGGACTATAAAAAACAAATATAATTCATAATATAATGTGGTCTTAAAAACTGATGTTGGAGCCACATAAATAATGACTCCATGCTATCTTGCATTGTTTAATCCCATGTGAGATTGGTGGTACTCAAATTTATTATTAAATTTCTGAGTAATAAAACCATTTGATTATTTCAACTGCATGGTTTAGTGAAAGATAGAATAATTCTGGAGCTTTCCAGTTGAACTTCTGATAAACTTTTGATTAACAAATCATTTAATTATATATAAATATAATTAGCCTATATTAGCATTATTTGTTCTTTTCAAAGTAAGATAATAGTGAATTGTGTATCTCAAATCTCAATAGTAAAATCAGAAAATATAGATCAGCACATCAAAATGTAACGACATTAAATTAAATCCCAACCATTTTTTACTTGAGTGATCACATTATAACTTAATGCAAGTTAAACATTAAAAATATTTATTTAAATAAATTATAAGCAGGTCTCAATATTCAATGAGATCAAATTGAATTAGAAAGTGCACAAAACATGTGAAATCCATGAATATTTAGACATGGAATTCATTTTTAAAATGAATTATTTTTATATTCTCATTTTTAAATATATTATTTTTAAATCATTATATATTATTCATCATCAGCAACAACCATTATCAATCCACTGAAGGATGGTCTCTCCAAGTTCAATCCATCTTCTCCGATCTTTAGCTTCTCTTCTCCACATCACCCCTGCGCACGTTCTTATTTCATCCATCCATCTCACATGTGGTCTCTTTCTGGGTCTTTTACAATCTCTTGGCATCCATATTAAGAACATGTACATAAATAATATCATTTTTATGTTTTCTTGTTGGATTTCTTTTTATTTTTGGCTAAAAAATTGCAAACTTCTTTTCCAATTACTATTTGTTATGAAAATATATTAACTACAGATTTGTTTTCTCAATAAATAGTATTTTGCATAGTATATTATTCTCCATTTTTTTTCTCATTGCTTTTTTTATATATATAAAAAAAATTATACTGATAAAAATGCAAGCTTCTCTATTTTTTTTTTTGTTTCTCAGTTTTTACTAAAACAATTTTAGCTATCAAGATATTAATTTGTTAAACAATTAATATTATTTTGTAAATAAATTATTTTTATTCCAAAATAAATGATTTTTAAATTTTTTATTTAACATATGCCTGTATTAATAAATTAAAGAATAATGCAGAAATTTTAATTTTTTATTGATTAGGTTTTTCTTTCATTCATTGTTGAATAGTATACAATCTTTTTTAAGTGGAATAGAGCATGCATGCAAGATATACCAAATATATTGCGATTATATAATTTTAATCTATGAAAGCATTATTTTCTTTATTTCCTTTTTACTTATGTACCTTTTTAATAAGTTTTTTTTTAATTATTATTTTATAAATTCATCTTTCCTTCCACAAGCAATGAACAAAAGATATTAGAAAAAATCAGTTTACTATCACAATGTATGTTTCAAAGAAACCTGTCCCATTCACATGGCTTTAGTTCTCTACGTCAACAAATATTATTGTCATCATTTATATATAGAAATTTATACCAATTCAAGATATCAGTTTCATTTTCAAAGCATTCAGTTGTTTAGATATTAATATAATTATACTATTATTCATGAACATCAAAGTTGAGAAGATTAATAATTTCATACTTAAAGAATAACTGTTTGATGTTTGTAGATAATAGTACAATTACATTAAAATCTAAATATTTGAATGCTTTGTAGAAAAACTGGTAATGTAAATTGATATATTTGTTTATATAGAGAGAATAATAATTTTAAAATATTGGGTGATTTAAAACACTAAAGCTATTAGAATAAAACTGATTTAGTTCAATGGATAAACTGTTTTAATTAAAATACATATTGTTGAGACGATATGCATTTCCTCTAATATTTTCCACTAATTGTTTATAGAAGTAAATGTGAATTTGTTAATTTAAAAGTACATTTGTCAGAAAAATGTAAAAATTATTATTAGAATTGGATAACTTCAATTATAAAACATTATCATGAAGGACATAAAGAAATGAAGAGTATTTTAACATTAAGTTACTTGAAGTCATTATCAATTCATTGAACTTACCAAAAATATATTAATATATGTGTGAATTCGAACTCAGACTTTCACACAACCCACCACTCTCAGTGCCATCTCATATTGCTGACCCACCTGATCACACACATGTTGAAAAGATAAATAATCACCAATATACGTATTTCATGCTAAACCAGCATCCATCAGTTGGTCTAGATTACTATCCTCACACATATATACAATCAGTGCTCAGCTTTATATTAAGATATCCAATCTTCATACTTTAATGGACAGGCTTCAAACTATTCCAACTCACAACTCTTCAGCCTTCCATTTCATTGAAAATCTGATGATGGAACGTTCAAAGCCCTTGTTAGTGCCAAGGTAGTCATCCTACCCATGTTGACATATTAGTCATTCTGACCCCTCATGCACAGGAGAATAATCCATTTATACATACATATGCGAGGGATGGGCAGACCTTTTACACACTATTTGTATAAATTAATACATTATACAGGTTTAAACCTGAATTTATATATGTAATATATGCGGGATTCGAACTCAGACTTTCGAATCCCGCATATATTACATATATAAATGCAGGTTTAAGCCGGTATAAGTATTAATATATATATGTGAAGTAAATAATATTATGTGTGGGTGCTTCTGTCTTTATTAAATGCTATGAATACCGCAATTAATATATTTATTAATTTTCTGATGAAAAAAAAAGAATGAAGTATTTTGTCATTTGAATAATTTTTTAACAGACAATGTAGATAAGAAAATATAATTTACTTGAAATTTATTTAAATTATGATTAATTTATTTAATCAGCTTCACTTCTGGGTGGCTTAATGATTTATAGAGTACTTAAAATAAATACAATGTCAAAAAATTTCTCTATAAACGTTTAAAGTTTACAAACTTAATTCTTGCGACTAATAAACTTTTTTAAATGTTTAATTGTGTAATAAATAAAATGATAACCCATTTTACTCTGAAGCATTTTCAATATTCTAAAAGTAATTAGCTACTTTTACAATAATTATTTGTAAATAAAAATAAGTGTTGTCAGAAAAGATAAATAACAATGTTTAGAGTGTTTAAAATAAACTTAATGTATTATTCTTCCGATGAATTGAAGAGGGTGTTGCTGTATATTTTATATATACTAGTGAAAACACATCTAAGAGAAGAACCTCCAGTGGAAAATTTGGTATGGCAGGGTATAATAGAAAACAAAAAGAAAAAAAGGGTGGTGTTATAGGAGTTATGCCAAAAAAATATTTAAATACTGTATAGTGTTCAGAACATTTGTGGTTTGAGATCAGGTTAGGAAGACAAGAATAGATGGTGGTTATAGTATATATGCCACCGGAGATAGTCAAACTTTAATGGAGTGGAACAGTAGCATATATGAATGCCTAGTTAAGAATATACCGAGTTTCAAAAAAAGGGGAAGGAAATAATAGTTATAGGGTATATAAATGGGCTTATTGAAAAAATTGATGATGTGGATAACCAGAATGAACAGCTTTTGAAAATTTTTTGTCAGAGAGTAAATTTGAACATTGGAAATTTATCAAATATTTGTGAAGGGCAATACATAGGGTTTAGAAATAATATATTTCACACTGTAAATTATGTACTAGTAGAGAAAGAGGGAATGAATAAAATATGGAAAATTAAAGTATTTGATAATGAAGAGAGGATATATAATAGTGAACATAATTTCTTTATAATGTGATGGAAAATAGTAATAAAAGTAGAAAGGATAATGAAAAATGTGGATTAAGAGTGAATGATAAGAATAAGTTAGAATAATATACAATAAAAGTAGAAGAAAGTATGAAAGAATTTATTGACAATGATATAAGGACTGGGATGATAAAGTAGAAGAAATGGCAAATAGGGTTTTAGGTGAGAATATTCAGAAGAATAAAAATAATAAAAAAGTGAGAATTAGTAAAAGTGTAAAAAAGAGGGGGAAAGGATGCAGAGATAAATGTGCTATTAAAAACAAAGAAGTGAAAATGCTATTAATATTAAATGGGGAAAACTATTTTAAAAAAAGAAGTTGGCTAAAATAGATAATTACAGAGAGAAAATGAAATTGAATAATAAATTATTGGACGATATTAATAAAAGTTAAAGAGATGAGTAAAAAAAATTTCGGAAATATATTAAAAGAAGGAATGTAGGGGGGAGAGAATAATATTACTAAATGATAAGAAAAAAGGGTGTGGCTCTAGAGAAGAATTAGAGTCAATTTGAAATAAGTATGTAATGAATATAGAAAAGATGATAGATGTGAAAGTTAGAGTGATAAATGTAAAATTACATAGTAATGGGAATATTAGTTTTATAAAAATGAAATAAATGAGGTAGGGAAGAAGTTGAAAAGTGGAAAGACAAGAGGTTTAGATGGATAGGCAGCAGAGATGGTGATGAATTTTGGAAATAGGGCAAAAAAGTGTTATCTTGTTTTAATAAGATGACATAGAAGACAGAATTTCCAGATAGATAAAATAATACAAGAATTGAAGCTTTTATTTAAAGGAAAGGCTAACCATAGAAAGATAAACAATTATAGACTGGTAGTGGTAATGTCAGTGTTATATAAAATTTTTGTAGCTGGAAGATGACAAAATGGATGGATGGAAGGAAATAATATAATAGGAGAAATGCAAGGAAATTTTAGAATAGATAGGTATATACGAGTTTATTTGTAGTTATACAACTTATTGATATAAGTAGAAATGCAGGTAGACAGTTATATATGGTCTTTATAGATATAAAGAAGGAATATAATAAGAGTAAATAAAAATAGTTTATTGGGTAAGTTTACTAAGTTTGGGAATAAATGGAGCTTTAGTGGATCTTATTAAGAGATTGTATAAATCAGTTAGAATTAAAAATGGTGTGGAACTAAGACAAAGATACCCTATGTTACCTATTTTGTTTTTGTTATATTTGAGAGAAATAGAGAGAGCAATAGAAAGACTAGAAAGAGGGATAGAGATACCATTAAAAGATAACAAGGGAATGTAGACATTAGCAAGTCTTTTATTTGCTGATGATGTCTCCTCGTGTTGAAGTTATGTTGAATATGTGCTCAAGGGTAGGTAAAGAGATGGAGATTAAATTTAGTGAAAAAAAATCAAAACTAACGATGATAAATGCTGGGGAAAAGAAGAGAAAGAATTTTTATTGGGGGATATAAAGTTAAATGTTGTAAATAGTTATATGTATTTGGGAATCATCTTAAGTAAGCAGAGAAATTGCTTGGATGAATGGAAGAAAAAATGGTAAATAAAGCAAAAAAAAAAAGAGACAAAAAAATTAACAGTGTTTTTATTTAATAAATATCATGTAGCAAGAATTGTATGGAATGAAATGGCAGTAGCAAGCTTAACTTATGGTGACAATGTGTTATGTGTTAAATAAAGAGGTATTAGATTACATAGAAAAAGTACAAAGAGAAGTAGGAAGACATGCATTAGAGGTAGATGTATGGATGACAAAGGAGGCAATTCAAGGAGAAATGAGATGGTCAAGTTTTTATATGAGAGATGAAAAAGGAAAAATGAAAATGTTTGGTAGATTGCAATTTATGGATAGTAAGAGAATAGTCAAAACAGTATTTAATTGGCTTACAAGTGAAGGACAGGCAATAAAATAGATGGGAAACATAGTACACTATGCAGAGGATTTGAATAAAGACTTTATGCCACTATACATGTACAAAAGGGGAATGATTGTATTAGGATGATTGATGAGTGTTATAGTGGAAAAGAATGGGATAGAAGAATAAGTTGAAGAGTAAAAAGTTTAAATTTATATAGAAGTAAACAGAATACAGGCGTGAGTGAATTTACGATAATAGCAAGGAAAGCAGTTTACTACTTAAGGCTCAAACAGGATCATTAGCAATAGAGAATATCCACATAAATGGAGAAATGTGGGTGAAGTTATGTAAGGAAGACATGGAAAATATTAGACATCTGCTAATTGAATGTAAATGCTTACAAGCAGAAAGGATACAAATAATGAAATTGTGAGAGAATAAATATAAACAAATTGATTATACAGAAAGTGGATTCTTGGTTTTTATGCTGGGTTTGGAAAAAGAGAGATCTGGATACAAAGATGATAGAGTGGACAAAGATGATGTTGTGGAAATGTAATGGAGTAGGATAGAGAAGAATATGAGAAAAACTTATGGTGAGGAATGGAAAGGGAGGTAAGGTGGATAACAGATTTTTCTGGGCATAGTGACTGAGAGATTCCTGATTTTGATAAAGGAGAAGCCGTAGTGCATCACATCACATCACATACACACAAATGAGAAATAATGAACTGCATTTTCAGAAATATGACTGGCTAAATGCGTGAAATGAAAGAAAGTATAGGAAATATAATTAAGAGCTTATTTTAAAAAGATATTATAAAAAACATATGTAAATTAAATTGAAATTGATTTTAAAAAATGGATACCTAGTATAGTATATTTAGCTTCAAGAAACTAAAAAGATGTGAAAGAGTAGACCAATAGTCTTTAAGAATGTTTATAATTATAAATCATTGATTGCAGATAATATTAATGGCCATATTAATAAAATTGTTGCAGTGTTGAATATGAATGGATCATTATTAAAGAAAATATATGAGAAAGAGAAATTGAAAATTGGCAAATTTTAATAACGTATTTGATGGAAAGTTTGCATGGTCAAGGAAGAATCTGAAATAGAGTATACAATTGATTATGTGTTAGTAGATAAAAAGGAATATGAAAAAAATTTTAATGAGGGAAAACAAAGATGTAGTAGTGCTCACAATTTTGTGTTGATAGACCTACAGGTAAGATTAAGTAATGAAAATTTTAATGAAGATTCACAGAGTTGTGTGGTAAATAAACAATGGGGGTAAATTGAGTAGGTTTAATAGTATCTTGGAAATAATTATGAATGATAATGATTTTAAAAGTTAAATCATCAAACATCACATGATCACCATCTCTATACTAGCACATAATTTGTTGTAAACAAAGGCAAAACTCCCCATACAGTAATGCCACCCTGTGCCAAGCCTTCTGGCATCCATTGATTACTCTGTTTGGCACAGGGTGGCACTACTGTATGGGGAGTTTTGCCTTTGATTTTAAAAGTTATAAAGAGGGTATTAATGTGATAAAGAAGATTGGAAATGAGTGTTTATTTAGGACAGTAGGGATTAATAAAAAAAAGAGGGGAAAAACTTTAAAAAGTGATAAAAAAAGGAAGAAGAAGGGCATAGGAATTATATACATTTGTGAGGCCGCAATTGGGAAAAAAGAAAGTAAAAACTGGATGGGATTTCTATTTAAAAAATAATAGGAAAGAAACAAGATAGAAGTGGAATGAATTTAATAAGAAGTCAGTGGAGGATAATAACAGTTGGGAGAGATTGTAAAACTTTTTAAAGGTATATAAAATTAAATTATTAAATGTAGAGAGAAAAAAATGTGAAACTAAGAAAAAACTTGAAAAAATATTTAATGAATTTGTAAGAAAGTGAATATGATTCGTTAATGAGATTAATTTATGAGAATGTCGATAAAGAAATGGATGCAGAATTGAAAAGAGTAATTGACGTTATTGAAAAGAAAAAGCAATAGAATAAGAGAAAGTATTCAGAGTTTGGTTTAAACAAAGTTTTAATAAAATTATAACTGATAATAAGTTTTCTGATGAATGGAAAAGTGTAAAAATCAAACTATTATATAAAAAGAAAAGAAAAAGACTTTAAGTTGTTAACTAGTTAGCTGCATGCCAGTAGCAATATTTTCCACAGTCTGTTAATTTCATGTGTCTTAATGGATAGGGTTAGATTTTGAGTAGAAGTGAAATTTTGGGGGAGATTCAGAATGGATTTTATTAAGGAAAAAAGATATGGAATAATTTTTTTTATTGTATAACTCTTGATTGAAATGTCTTATAAGGACAGGAAACCATTACTTCTAGCATTTGTAGATATAATAAAAGCTTATAATAGAAGAAATAGAAATAGATAGTGAAAAAGTCTTGTAAATGTAGAAATAGATTTAAAAATGCTAAGAATGATTAAAAGTCTATAATGATAATTTTTACAAGTTCCAATTGGGAATATAGAATCAATGAGAGTTAAATGTTAATTTAGATTGAAACAGAAATGTTCTTTATTAATTTTATTATTTACTTTTTATCCAAAAAAAAAAAAAAAAGAAAATTGGGATAGAAAGATTAGAGATAGTTTTAAGGACTCTTATATATAGCTGGAACAAAGCGAATCATAATGGGCCAGCTTTTTTTTTTTTGCAGACGATATCACATTTTTGCAAATAGGATAAATTTAGTCATTATTAAAGAAGAGTAAAAATGCAAAAAAGAAGTATGAAAATTAAATTCAATGAAAAAAAAGGTAAAATTTTGTATTCAATAGAAAGAGTAAAACTGAAGTATGGAAAATGGTAAATATTTATTTTGGAAGAAGGAAGGAGTATAGTTATTTAGGTACTTTCTTAAATTATATAAATAGTTAGGATTAGAATTGAGGAAAAAACAATAAATAGATTAAGGTTGATTATAAAGTCTAGGCATATTTCGCATATTGGAAAGAAATGATGGTGTTTGAGTTAACATTTGAAAAGAACTTGTTTGTATTGGCCAGGGAAGTCAAAATTTTTTAGAATATAAATTTATCAGTGAAAGATTAGGTTATTTTGATGAAATGTGATGGACTTTGTATTTATATATTGAACTATTTCCATTATCTAATATAAGTATTGAATGTCTTTAGAAAAATTTAACTTTAACTAAATATTGCAAATACATTCAACAGTTAGTAATACCATGCAGGTTAGTATATGCACAATGTTTCAAGAGGTATTATTCTCCCCTCTTCTTCGGGTGTTGCTGGCCTGACCAGTACAGAACTAGCATGGTAATTAAACCTGGACCCTTAGATTCTTGAGTATTGAATTTTAAAATAATACTCTAACCAACTGAGTCATTCTACCTACAGGTTCGATTTCCATGCTAGTACTGTCACCGATCAGGCCAGCAACACCTGAAGATGAGGGGACAATAATACCTCTCAAAACATTGTGCATATACTAACCCATGTGCTATTACTAATAGTTGAATGTATTTGGAATATTTAAATAAAGTTAAATTTTTCTAAAGACATTCAATACTCATATTAGATGATGAAAATAATCCAATATATAAATGCAACTAAACACCATCATCACAAACATTCGGGAAAGCACATGATGGAATTTGTTTTTAATAAGGGAGATCAAAAGCAAATGTAAATGTTTAGATACTTTCAATATATGAATAAAAGTAAATGAGTAAAAATACTGTTTAACGAGATTATGTGGAAAAGACAGCAAAGATGTTGACAATAAAAAATTTACAATATGCAAAGTTGAAAGACAATATATTTCTATGCATTTAAATAGGAAGCAAAATCAATATGCATTACATAAATTGTGTTAGGAAAGAAGGATAGATAAGTTTGTTTAAAAAAAAAAAGAACTAAAGTTTGTAGAAAATGAATATAAACAAAAAGAATAATAGATTAAAGTCTAATAAGAATAAAAAATTACATATTACTAAAGAGAGCTTATTGTTATTTGATGTAAGAATATGAGTTATATATATATTACAGAAAAAAGACAAAAATGGAATAAGAATTTGGATTATAGATATAATTTTTTTATATATAAGTGGACTTTATTAGTAACAAATTATTTACAAGAATTATTATACGTATTTACATTAAGAGCTTTTTACATATTTTGATTAAGTTTTTTTTTTTACTTTTCTGTGATGATTGAAGATTGAGTATTGATCACTTATTTTTGAAATATAGGTTGTTGAAAGAAGTATCAGAATAAATTGTATCAAAAGTGGAGAAAATTTAAAAGTACAAAGGGTTAACAAACAGAGATTTTATGATTATTGTTTAGGTCTTTATAAGGACCGAATAATTGGAATATCAAACCAGATTTTATTAAAATGACATAGGAAAAATAAATAAATTAGAGATAAAGAAATAATTGTGCAATAAGAAATAAAACAGGCAAACCTCTCCATATAGTAGTGTCACTCAGTGCAAGCCAGAGTAATCAATGGATGCTGAGGCTTCTGCATAAAATCCCTATCTAGTGCCTACTCACTAGATATTATGCACAAGCCTTCTGGCATCCATTAATTACTCTGGCTTGCACTGAGTGGCACTTCTGTATGGAGAGTTTTGCCTGTTTCAATAAGTTATGAGCAAGCATAAGAAATGGTAATCATGTGATGTTTAGTGGCAATAAGAAGTAATAAGTAGATGAATATATTGGAGTATATAATAAATTTGGTTAGTAGGATTTTTGGGCATACACAGAACCTCTTGACTTCATTTATGGAGAAGCTATTTTATATTTCATTATTATATCATTATAAAGTTTTTTAGAAAATAATGTCAATTACTAGTTTAGCATTTGCAAATAAATTAATGTTATAAAAAATAAAATGGTTAAAAAATTTGATTGACTGATATGCTTGGATCATCAATAAGATTAATCAAAAACTAATAGTAGATTATTTTCATTAGATAGATAAAATATAAATAAGTTTATTATAGTTGCTTGGGGGATCATATGATATTTGAGCACCTAAGAGTCAGGTTGAATCAATTATTCCATTCTAATTGATCAAACTGATATATATTATTCATATCTGACTTAAGTTAGATATATGTAGTTCTTTATTCTGCTATTATGTCATTCTCTATGAAATGGTCTTTGATAGAATGATAGATTCTGAAACTTAAGGTCCATAAATCATATCTGCTCCCATTTTCAGTGTTCAAATTTATTATGAATTCCTGGGCAACAAAGCATTTGATAAACCACATAATGTTTTTTTTCTTTATATATATATATATATATATTTATATAAAACACATAATGTTTTATATATATATAAGAAAAATACAGTTGCAAAATTGGATTTTAACTGGGTAATATAGAATATCAGAAAACAAAATGAATAAAGAGAGCAATAAGTATGTTTATAAACTAACTGGATAGAGATTTGAAAGTAGATATCACTTTAAAAAATGAATGAATATGTAGAAAATACTTTAAAAGTAAATGGTACAATAAGCAGGATATGAAGTAGTAGTAAAATTAGTGAAAAAAGAAAATAATCAGTGGAGAGAAAAAAGTTTAGAAGTTCATAAATATTTATTTTAAAAAATCATAGCTGGTATACTTAATTTTGGAAAATAAATTAATTTAGACACAATCTCATTCTTTCTTTACAGCAAATATTGCATATCATATATGTTAAATTCGTTATTCAAACAAAGACAGTTGGTATAACTAAATAACAGAATATGTACTAATGCTTACTATTCGATAGAATATTTAGAGCAACAATAAAATTTTTATTGAACTTTTTTTCATATTTAAATAGAATAATTGAATTAATACAAAGTATACACAAATTGTTATTAATGTCACATATTTTTCCAGATTTTTCAACGTGTTACGTTAAGTAAGAGATAGTAGGTAGAGAATTCTGATCATTTTTATAGTATACATGTTATTTAATATTTTAATAACATCTGACAGGGGACGGAGAAGATAAAATCTGTAGATAGATTAATAAATGAAACAGGCAAAACTCTATACATATTGCCACTCAGTGCAAGCCAGAGTAAGCAATGGATGTCAGAAATCTTGTGCATAAAATTCCCATCTAGTGTCTACTCATCCAATATCCTCAGACTAGTTTTTGGCTTGTGGTCTTCGTCAGTGAGGAACCTTGGATAAAAAATAGTGATCATGTGATATTTATTAGATTATTAAATGACTATAAGCAATTTTATGTACCATAAGTAATCACAATAATTATCAAAATCATCTATCTACCAATATTTTTTTTTAAAAAATGTCTTTTTACTTTTGTTTCATGCAAAAAAAGCATGAATTATTATTATAAACACACACATATATTCATTTGCATATCATTGCATAAGGCTTTTTTAAAAGGAAATATCTATATCTGTTTACTATATCCTTAGTTATATAAAGTAGTTATTAAAGTTTGGAATGTTCTTTTAGACAGTGAAGCCTTAATAAGAGGCAAATACTAGCAATGATGATCAAGAGTAGTATTTTGGTTTAGTGCCCTATTTTCTAGTTATATACATCTGCCTTTAGAACTTGATATGCAAATGCCTCCTTTATGTTTATTATATAAAAAATATGTTATTAACCATGATTTGATAGATATTTTTCATCATTCTAATGTAATTTTTTTTAGCAAAAATATGGTTAAATTTCATTAATTTATGTGTATCAAATTTATTTTATCAATAATTTTAAAACTATTCCATTAAAAACTATCCAACTTGCTGCCAACTTTTTTTTACTCTAGAACATTAATAAAACAAACTCTTCTATCCTTCTTCATTCTATATGTTTTAGATTTAAATTATATTTTACAATGATCATTTTTTACTTTTCATATTTATACTGCTATATAATATAATAATTATAATTTTGCTATTGTTTCAGTGGTCCACCTTAAAAAGCTATTTCTACAAAGATTCAAACTACATGATGGCAAATAAGGCTTCAAAAAAGAGAAGTACAAAATGTTAATAATAAACCACATACCCAGTATCTATGCATTTCACTCAAGTTGTCACAAATAAAACTATTCACAAGTGTCAGGTTGGTGAGCTTTAAAGTGACTGGAGCATAGTCTAGTACATATCAAAGTAAGAATAAAGTATTACTGGAATTTATTAAAGTAATTTTCAAAGATAGAATAGTTTTGGGAACAAAGTTAATGGCAGATAGAATTTGATCTATCTCAGGGGTTATAGAAATCTGTGTGTAAACACAGTGGAATGATCGTATTTAAGAACTAAAAGCTTCTAGAATACAACCCAATCTGTCATTTCTAGTACTTGAAAGTTATATAACTTCTTCAATGATCAGCTATTTGATTAATATTTTAATTGAAATTATGATTCCTTGCATGAAGCTACTGATATGTATGTAATATTTACTAAGGCAATAAACCTAAAGCATGTGCAGTTGAAAATACGAAGGTAGTGACTTCTATAGGTCTTAACCACAAGCTTACACATTGGAAGAAAAGATATATATGTAATAATGTTTGGGATTTGAAAATATCTGATGCTGATTATTTATAATGAACACTAATAAAACAATTGAAACTAATATTAGTAATAATAACATTCAAATTTTAATTTTTCCTTCAATATTTCTTAAGATTTTTATTACTAAATTCTATGAGCTCTATTTTGACAGTCCCTAGGAACCATTTAAGTTTTATTTGGAACATTTTATTTTAACAAATTTTTATTCTACATTGTATTTCCATAATTTCTACCTTATTATGAAAAATATAAATATTCAAATAAAAAACATTTGTAAAAATAATATTTCAACATTAAAAATGTAAAAAAGTGATAAAATGAAATATACAATCAGAATAATGATTATTGTTTTTTTATAATTGCCAATAAAAATCTTTTATGATTGGAAAAAAAATGTTTTTAACCTAGTTTCTAAAACCTGAAAAAATTATTATTCAGAATACATAAAGCTAAAAAAATTACATTAAAAAATTTACTTATAATTATTAAAATATCATAAAAATGTAACTGCTATAATTATAATAAATATTCCTTTTTCAGTCAATTAAAATGTTGTTTTTCATTATTACAATTCACTTGGCTTGTCTTCTTTCAAATCAAATATTTTCAAATAAAATTGAAATCTTCAAATAAATGTTTGTAAAATATTTTGCAAAAATAATCACCAACATATAAATAAACTATGGAATATATATTATTTCAAAGTAAAGCAAGAAAATCATACTCTCATAAGCACTGGAGGCATGAGAACAAAGAATTTATGGACCATTATCATTGTTGGTTCATTTGCATTAGGTTCTGTATGATACTGATAACTTCAGATTGTTTTTTAAATGAAAAATCAATATAGATTTTAGTTCCAATTTCTGAACCAAAAAAGGAACCAAAGCACTATTAGACTGCACTGCAGAAAAATGATTAGGAGTGGTACTGTTAATGTATAGTGATTAGCACATTCTCTTATTAAATTCATTATCTTGAATTTGACTCTGTATAGAATTTGAATTTTTTTTTTTTTTTATGTTTTTAAATAATTAGTCTATGACAAGTCATATACTTTTTTAACTTTTGGTCAATACTTGAGAACTTAGCTATTATATACAGAGAGTAAAACAAAAATAGAAAACCATTAAAATTCTCTTGATATCACCCTACAGGTAATTAGCCCATGAGTAATGTGTTTCCTGTGTTTTTTTGTAGATGAATGCTATCTTTTACCTTACTGTATGGTAAAAAGCATTGTCTATGGGATTAAATTATATTGAAGAACCAGTTTTGTAGAAACACAATAGGTTTACCCTGTTAAGTAATGTATTTTTTTTTATAAAATAATCATTGCATGATTTTTTATTTCTCCGAGACTTTTATAATAGGCTAATTGTTCATATCAGATATCTTCTTCTGGATATCTCAATGAGTAAGAGTTAAATCAATTGTATTTATGCAATTGTGGCAAACACACACCCACACAGTATGGTTAAATGTTTTATTAAGAACTTATATACAAAATATGTTTACAAATATGTTTCATAAAGATCTAATATATTGTTTGCCTGTTGCCATTGATAACATCTAGTTGCTGTCTCAATTATTGAAGCCAGATACTTCAGATGTCATTCTATGTGTGCTTAATACTGCTTGCTGTATCTTGGTAGCATGTTTTATGTCCAGGTATCATGGCAGTTCTCACTGTACCAAGGCAGTTTGCCTCACATCAGGTTTAATATTTAGCAGATTTTGGTTTGATCAATGTGCCTCACTACTTTTGCAATGAAATATTAAACAACCACTATAATATCCATGGTTGTTTGACTCTACCTCCAAATGGATCACAAATTTTTGAGCCAGCTTCTCTTTCTTAATGGGAGCAATCAGATTCACTGCGTATCTTCACCCATTGGCCCGTTTCTGTCAAGGTTATATTTTATCTATACATATATTCATTGGTCTGTAACGATGAATATTATATTCGATCAAGATAATATTGTAATCTGGACAAGTCTATTATTTGAAGATAAGTTGAGCTATAACAGTATGTTATACAGAATGTATAAAATAATTTTTCATTAGTATAGAAATTGCTTCTCTTATTATTCAAACAATTATTAAATCTAAAGAAAGCATGAGTATTCTTTTTATTAAAAAGAATGTAGATTTGAAATATTATATGTTTTTCTGCTTGATGGATTTTGTTAATTAGCAGGATAAAAATTTGTTAATTGCTTGTTACAGAATCAACATCTGTAACACACATTGGGCCAATATAATGACGGAAACTAATTGCTATACTGAAAAAGTTTTCATACAATATGTATTTTATTATGTGTGGAACTTAACAAGACCGCTTAGCTTTAAAAAAGCTTCAACTTTCTTTGTTGAAGGAATGTTTAATTTTTTTTATCATATAAAAACATGATTTATTTTCGTGTGTGTATATATATAAAACTAACAACGTGATTTTTTAAAATTTAAACAATACTTTGCTTATATAATTGCACACACATTAATTCAATTAATGTGAACCAGTTTTTTTAGATGCTGTACCTTTTTTAATTCTATATTTTATAAAGTATACGCTTTTCAACTAATCTATCTTCACCATATTTAATCATTATTTTTGCTATTCCACCATTTCTTCAGTTTTGGTTGCTATCTTTTTTTAAAATATTGCATCATTTTTTCATACTTCGCTGCATTCTTTCTGATATTTTTCTCTCTCTAAATAGAATTTTCAGTCATTTTTTGCATTGTAAAACAATTTCAATTTTTATTTTCAGAATTTTCTTTTCTTTATCACTTTTATTATTTTTGATGCAATTCAGTTTTTTCTAATCTTTTTTCCCCCTTTGGTACAGCTTTCTCCAAAATCTTATCGAGAGATTTAGCTTCCAAATGTAATAGTCTAATTTTATCAACATCATTATTTTGAATCATTATTATCAATCCACTGCAAAATAAAGATCTCTCCAAGTTCAATTCATTATCGTTGATCTATAATCTCTCTTCTCCACATTACACCCACACCCTTTTTTTTATATGGATCTTCATCTAACAGCTTTCTCCAAAATCTTATTGAGATGTTTGACTTTTAAATCTAAGATTCTGAAATTTTATCATATATCTTTCCTAACCCAAATCCTAAAATTATATTATTTTTTCCTTAAAGTTCATCTCGATATTTACAATTTATATTGTTTCTAAAATAAATTGATCTGTTATATCATTTTGCTTGTTTATTTTGTATTATTCTTCATAATTTTCATGTTTTGTCTTCCAATTATTCAGTCTAAATGTCTATTTTTTAAAATCTTTCTCTGAAATCATGTGATTAAAATAATAAGCAAATTTTAAATGTTAATTAATTTCTTTCTCTAAAATTTTATTCACTCATAACACACCCATTTCCATTACATTTTTGGATTTAACTTTTCAAAGACAGTAATATTTTTATGAGAAATAATGTATTTATGTTCAATTTCTGTAAATTATTCTAACTCATCATCAACTTTATCTAGTAGCTGACCAATGCATCTCTTGCTTTTTATTTTCTGCTTAATTTTAAATAACTATCAGACCAGGTAATGTCATAGTCATATAACTATTTAGAATCAATACACATGACATGATCCCATTTCCTATGCTTACACAAGCTGTTAAAACAGTAACAAACTCTTCTTATTGTAGTGTCAATCAGTAATCAGTGGATGCAAGAAGGTTTGTGCATAAAATTCCTATCTAATATCTACTAATCCAATATCCCCAGATTAGTTTCTAGCTTGTGGCTTTTATCAGCGAGAAGTCTTGAATCCAAGAGCATGGCAACTAGATCTTAGGATCTGATGCAACCATCTAGCAGCCACCTTTTATCTTTTTAATTAATTATAACTTGAGTCCAAAATGGAAACAGAATGTTTTCAATCCAAACTCATTCACTCATGTAGTCATTTTGTATTTATAGCTTTATAGTTAACTAAAAAAAACAAAAGGTGGTTTCTTGATGGTTGCATTGGATCCAAAGATCTAGATGCAGTACTCTCAGATCTGAGGCTCCTCACTGATGAAAGCCACAAGCTAGAATTTAGTCTGGGAATACTGGGTGCATATACACTAGATAGGGATTTTATGCATAAACATTCTGACATCCATTGATTATTATGGCTTGCACTGGGGACACCACTATATGGAGAGTTTGTCAGTGTTTCAACTTTTCAGAACTTATTCTATATACCTTAGCTAATTCAAAAATGCATCTTCTATCTATTTAATTTTGTTTTAAAAGAGTAAATCTCTTTTATTGAATTAACTAGTAAGTTCTGAAGTTTTATATTCACATAAAAATGTAAATTAATAAATGTGATTTTTTTAAAATTAACCAACTTGTTTAAGCAGCTCTGAAAGTTAATTGCATTTGCAGACTTTATTTTTACATGTGATATTTAACCAGTATGAGATTCTTTGTAAATGTTACATTATATTTAAGCTTATAAACAGCACATTTTAGTGTCTCAGTTTTTCATAGAAGAAACTAAAACAGACTGTCCTTGGCTCAAAGAACTAAAGCCGACTCCTTTAAAGAATGGACAATGCAGAAATTTTACTAACATTTAATAATCTTTGAAAGTGTTTCCATCATTACGATTGTATATTCTTTTTTGATGCTGCTTGGTCCAAGCATGGTTTGATATAAATAGAATGAGTAAGTAATATTACCGAAATTGAAAGTTCAAATTACTTTAATATTTTTAAAATGCATTTTATTCCAAGGTAAAATATTAAGTTGCCTCCCTTTGATGATCAAATGAGTAACTCTTTACTTTTGAATGAGAATATATATATATTTCCTTTTTATAATAAAGAGAAAAAATTGAAAACAAGTTTTATTATTTTTGATTGGCAATAATCTATGCTAACAAATGGAGTTATTTTTAAAATACTCATATATAGAAGTGTAAATAAATTTTTTAAAATATAATATTGTGAACAACTATTGAAGCTGACATCTTTCTTAATTTCTTTAATCCTAACATATGATAAATACTTTTAATTAGTTAACAACTTTTGAGGAGTAGAATTTTGATTGTGAGAATTAGCAATCACTTCTAATGTTTTTTTTTTCTTTTTTAGCTTTAGTTTTATCTGTACAAATAAGGGGATTTGGGCTTTCCATCGTCAGATTTTCAATGGTATGGATGGCTGAAGAGTTAGAGGTTGGAATGGATTGAAGCCTGTCCATTAAAGTATGAAGATTTGCTATCTTAATATAAACTGAACACTGATTATATATATATGTGTGTGTGGGAGACGATAATCTGGACCAACTGATGAGTGCTGGTTTAACATGAAATATATATATTAGTGATTATTTATCTTTTCTAGATGTATGTGGTCATGTGTATCAGTGGTATGAGATAGTATGGATAGTTGAAGGGGTTTGAAAGTCTGAGTGCAAATCCACTATATTTACAATTAGGTCCCTGGTATGTGAAAAGTGCCTGTATTTAAAATATCTATACAAATAACTGTGTTATGCTTCAAAGTATGTGTGTAAGGAATTTTCTCCTTAATGGTTGACTGTTTTTGTCTGACCATTCAATGAATGAATAACAAGTTTTATTGTTGTCTAAAATAGATGGTTAAAGTACAAATTATCAATAAAAATAGCACCTGTAAAACATGTTATATTTTTACGTTGAATATTTTATGGCTATAAGAAATTTGTATAATTTTACTTCCTATAAAGTGGAGATATTTTTAATTTAGAAATTTAAAGAAAAGATGTTTGATAACACTTTGTGTTTTCTTAAAGCTAGTAATCTCTGCTTACTGACAATTCTAAAAAAATTTAAATCATTATTATTATTTTTACAAAAGCTTCAATTGGAGTATTAAAAATACTTATTTAAAAATAAAATATTTCCATTTTGAAGACTAGCTCATGGAATAAAAATACTTGCAGAATTTGTGAAGGAGACAGGAGATAACTGTAAAGCTAAATTGTTTATTACAGAACAGGCAAATATTAATGTAAGACAAGACTATAGTTTATTTCCAGTTTTATTTAAGATTTATTATAGTAAATGACAAATAAAAAAATAGTAAAATTTAAAAAAAAGGGGAGTAGTATAGAATATTTGCTAGGGACGATATGAAAATTTGCTTTACTTAAGAAAACAATAAACAAGATTGATAAAATGTGTGATGTAAACCAATATAAATAATATTAATGCTATAATAAAAAATGAATGTGTTATTTGCACATTAATTTGTGAAACAGGTTATTAATGCTTTCAAATATTTACAAAGCTTATATATTAGCGATTAAGCCAATGCACATGCACTTTAAAGCTAAATTATAAATGAATACTCTTTTTCCAGACACGAGATATAGTATTTTAGAAAGAATAGAATGAATCCACCCATTCTTTCAACGCAAACGTTTATGTATGGGCAAATCTACATAAATGTTTGGGTTGAAAGAATGGGTGGATTAATTCCATTCTTTCTAAAATATTATATCTCCTATCTGGAAAAAGAGTATTCATTTATAATTTATCTTTAAAGTGCATGTGCATTGGCTTAATTGCTAATATTACTATTACATAAAAAACATAGTGCTATATAAAATAATATCTCATTATAAAGCTTATATATTTAAAATGCATTTGAAAACTAATAATGATATTAAAATTAAAGCTGCATGATTATAAAAAAATTATTAAAAAGAATGTGAAATTGTTCTGTAGCTTTCTAAATCAAGGCTAAGGATACAATTAAATGCTTTACCCTGCAAGTAACTTTTTATAGTAAAAAAACTTGAATTATTAAATACAAATTAAACAACAAAAGCATTTAAAAACGTGAGTTTGAAAAATAGAAACTAAAGTTGAATAGACAAGATTAAATGTGTCCAATAAAGATATCTAACTTTACCCAAATCTTTATGCTAATATTGAACAACATTTGATTACTTAATACTTGCAAATGGCTGTGAGTGTCAGTAGCGTATACCATTCTTCCATATAAACTTGGAAATACATGGATATTGGAAGTATGATTGAAGCAACAAGATGTATTGAAGAAATTTTAAAAAAAATGAAATTCTTATTACATTTTTAAAAACATGATGAAAGTTATGCATTCAGGAATTGTAAAAAGATAAAAAGGAAAACAATTGATAAATAAATAGTCTTAAGGCAGATGATAATTATGAAAATAGAGCAAAAGATGGAATTATAAGAGTGGGACAAGAGATAGGTTTCTTTGTAAAAGTTTATTTGATATGATTTGCAGTATTTTAGATAGATGATGTAAAAATATTTTGCAAAAAAATTGCACTATATATTACATCTGTAGTGCTAAAAACATTATTTTAAAACTTTATTATAATGTAGAATGATGTATTAGTTAATAATATTGTAGCAGTTTTATATATATTGAAATAGATCATGTTATATATATTTCATGGTCCATCCACGTGATCTTAAACACAAGGGAGAGCTGATTTACAATAGTAAATAATAATATTTTTATAATAATGATTTTAAAATAGTATAACAGATTAGTTTTATTATATGAAATATTTAAAGTTAAGAAAAAAAACTTAATATTTTATAATATAGAATAAAATAATGTAGCTGGTTTTTGTCACCAGACACTAAAATATTTAGCAAAAAATTAACTTAAAATTGTAAGTGAAGGAATATAAGAAGAGATGTGTACTTAAAGCTATATTACTTTAAAACATTATAATAAAACTAATTAAGGTAGATTAATTTAAAAAAATAGATCTTAAAACTTAAAAATGATAAAGTTTAATTAAAGCATCTATCCTATCATCATCATCAACCATTATCAATCCACTGCAGAATGAAGGTCTCTTCAAGTTCAATCCATCTTCTCTGATCTTTAACTTCTCTTCTCCACATCACCCCTGCATACTTTCTTATTTCATCCATCCATCTCACATGTGGTCTCTTTCTGGGTCTTTTATTCCAAGAGAAAAACATCTATATTATGATTTAATTAAGCAAAAAACAAATAAGATTTGCCAAACAAATGAGGTCATATAGAGCATAGACATGTTAGTTTCTTTAGAAACTCTACAACTGCTCTTTGAAACGTAAAAAAAACTAACATTACATTTAGTGACTAAAAAGTAGGAAGTCACTGATAGCCTGAAGACTCCCTTGGATTCAATATGTATCAATGTAGATATGCTATTCTAAAAAAACTACAACTCACAATGTAACTGGAAAAATAAGAAGAATTAACAAGTATTTGTGCAAAACTTTCAATTGACAAAACTGTGAGAAGAAGAAAAATTTCACTTTATCAATGAAGCTTATATGTAACAATTCAGCTTTGCCTTAAAAAAAACATGTGCATACCTATGAAAGAAACCCACCACATGAACTATGAAGTCTCACAATAATCTACTGAAACAATTCCTGCAAAGAAGTGTTAAGGCATGGTTTTGTGAATATGTACATAAATAATATGATTATTTTAGCATGAGTTTCAACTTTTTTTAAGTCTTGCATTTAAAATATACTTAAACTTATAAATGAAAAGCAATATTATGTTTAAATTATATGTACATTTTAAAGTAAAATTGAAGAAAATAAAATACATTTATGTTAATCACCATAAATTAATAAGTCTAATAGACAAGACCATTGTTTCTATTTATTTTTTGAACTTTTTTAAATTTCATAAAGAACTTTCAATTAATGAGCTGGTGTGAAGTTTGCAACATTTTTTAAAAGTAAATAATATTTAAAAAAAGGGTGCAAAATTAATTTATAGTTTTATTTTTTAATCTATAAAAATAAATATATAGAATGTATGCATGTTCAATGTATATTGAAATTAATATATATTATATTTAATATTTGTTTAAAAGATCTAAAAAGTTTATAATCAAAACAAAGAGCAACAGTGTATTGATAAATTATTCTTAATCCAGCAAAATCACTAATCTGAAAAGGTTCTGGAATTAAGAATATTGCATTAACAATGTTGGATTTGAAATGTTGACTTTTTTTCAGATCACAAACTGAGTTGATCAGATAAATATTGATGAAGTGACTAAAAATTAAAATAATATGACTGTCACATGATGCAGCTTTCACTGATGATTGGAAAATACCATCTTTTACTGGACACTTACTTCATTGTATTTGTATTGAAATGAAAGTTTTACATATAAAATATAGTTCTTTTTTAAAAACGATAAAGATTGTAAAAATAATTCAAAAATAAAAATATATATTTTTTCCCTTTTAATTCAAAAGCACCCCCCCCCCCACCGCGCGATTAATGAATACAATCATCCTAGTATAACATTCATTTTCACGTGATCCATTATTCTGCTATAAATCTGTCTACCACATATGTTTGAAGGACAGTTGCACCCAATCATTGATAAAATAAAATCATATTAAAAAAACAAAAACATAAATTTTTAGCTCACTAAAAGGAAAAAAAACAGTAAAACTTTCTTCAAATGTCAAGAAAGTTCTTAGTCCCATTTTTCATTTTGACATTAATAGTCTAACATTTCTTAAATTATTTAATATATTAATATGTTTAAATTTTTTTTGTTGTTAAAAAATAGTCAATTTGAAATAAAAAAAAGTTTATATTAACAATTATTAAATTTAAAATATATATATATGACCATAAAAATGATTTTTTTTTTCTTAATATAAAAAATGATTTTCTTTTAAAAGTAAACAAGATCATTTGTTTTGGTGACATTGTTATTTGCTGAAAAAAAAATATAAATATTAATACTGGGACATGTCTACAATTATTAACAAAATCATAAAACATTAAAAATATTGTAGAAATAATTGCATTTAACAAGCTATATTAAAATAAATGATTGAATATGTTTTTTGTGGCGAAATGACATGGATTATTAAAAAGAAAAACCTCATTGTTAGCACGTTTTACAGCAGTCTTTTACGTCCGCAACTGAGTTTAAACAGGACAAAACTTTGTTACAAGAAACTCTGGATATATCAAAAACCTTGGAATGTTTTAAGGTAGCCATTTCCCAATTATTTATCCGTAGCAGCTAAGAAATGAATATGAGGTAATTTAGGATTGGTCAATAATTATCAATGCATTGATTGTAAAAGAAAAATCATAATACAAGCTTATAAATGTTATATATAACTTGCTTTTTTTGATTGCAATATAGTAAATATAGGGGATTTGAACTCAGACTTTCAAGCACCCTTCAACTATCTACACTATCTCATACAACTGATACATGTGACCATACACATGCAAAAACGATAAATAATCACCAATATATGCATTTCATGCTAAACCAGCACTCATCAGTTGGTCCAGATTATCATCTTCCATACATATATATATAATCAGTGCTCAGTTTATATAGTAAATCTTTATACTTTAGTGGACAGGCTTCAATCTGCTCTAGCCCTCCAACTCTTCAGCCACCCATACCATTAAAAATCTGATGATGAAAAGCCCAAATCCCATACTGATTGCAATATAGTGCTTTTGATTTAATTTAATTTTTTTAAAAAAGGCTTTTGGGTGGTTTTTAAATGAGTTACTGAAAAAAATGTATAAAATGCAAAAATAAATTTAAATGCTAAAAAAAAAAAAACCCCCCAAAGAAACTAGATTAAACTTACAATAAACTAATAATCAGCTTTTTAAGCTAATGCACATGCGCTTTGCATACTCTTTTTAAATCTTAAAGATATTAAAGTGCTATAATTTTATTAAAACAATTAGATTATAATGGATTATTTAAATATGTTGGAGATGGCAAGGAAATTACCCAGAAGTATAAACTCAAGGATGGTAAAATTAATTAATAATAGAAAAGAAAGCATACAAATTGGTAAAAATAAATTTATCATTTGATTAACCAAATGATATGGATATAATTTGAATATCTGAATGAAAAGAATAGTATTTGTTTTATTTATTGTAAGTGTAAAGAATTTTCTTGTAAATAAGTAATTGTTTAAATATTAAGTTTATAAATTATTTATGTTATACACGATATTTATAATTGTTGTTATGAATTGTTTTCATTGTTAAAATAAATAAGTATTCTAATTTAAACTTGACCAGTAGCTTTGTTTTTGTATGGAATCATTTCTATCACAGTCATATCATTAAAGCACATCACTAAAAATGAAATCATTTCATAAAAATGGATTTATTAAATATTATTTATAGAATTATACTAAAGAATTTGAACTTTGTAAATTATTTATTATTTTGGAATTATAATTTCATTAAAGACATTTAATTGATCTCTGTTTTATTAAATATGAAAATACTTGAATAACTATTTGAAAATTGAAATATTAAAGTTATCATATGTGTTGAGTATTAAAAGAGTGATATTATTTTCAACAGTTATATTTTAAAGTCAATTTAAATTTGGTATAAGAATTAAATATAAAACTGTTCTAAAATTTATTATGAGAAATAAATTCAAAATGTTATATTATTCCAGATACAAGTAATAAATAAAGTAAACTGTAATGTTTGTTTTTAAGAGATAAAATAAGATGGGTAAATATTAAAAATAATTATTGCATTCAACTGAGTGACATAATATGAAGTGATGATTAAATTAAAAAGCTTTTTGATTATTACTAAATGATTTTTCTGTTTCTTGATAGTTATTTGTATAAGTAGAAGAATAAACATTTGTAAGTTTAATAAATTATTTAATTTAAAGTGAGTAGATTATTATTATTTGTCACAATGTATTATTATTATTATAGTTAGATTTATTCTTAAATAGTGATTTTAGTTTATGTTAGTAATTGTGAGTATAATTATTTTTTAAATAATTGGATCTCAACAAAATCCCTCTTATTATTCAATTATCTAACTACCAATAATTGTTATTAATAATATAAAATACCATATACTCCACAATTTATACTTCACAATGCACTTTTAACATGTGATTTATTTTATCTTCTCGTTTACAATTTCAACTGTCCAGCAGTCATCTTCAGAGCTACAACATTTAAACATTAAACATATACAATTAATATCTATCCATATATATATTGGTATATATATATAGAGAGAGATAGGTATTAATTGTATATGTTTAAATGTTGTAGCTCTGAAGATGACTGCTGGACAGTTGAAATTGTATAGCAAGAGGAGATAAAAATAAATCTTAAGTTAAAAGTGCATTGTGGAGTGTAAATTGTGGAATATATGGTATATTATATTATATATAATTCAGCAATGCAAATAAGAAAAAGTGGAAGGAAATTTTAATAATTGTTATTATATTTTAGAAATGAATAATCATGATGCCTGAGATATCCATAGGAAAGCATTAATTATTTGAATCAATTTAATCTGTGTTTTTTAGTATTATTAATTTCATAGTTTCTTAAATTACAAAAATGTAGCTTAATAATTATTTTACATGAAGTATTATCTTAGTCATTATCTGTTGTAGTGATTTTCCTAATGATTATAATAGAATGATTAACTGGAGAGTTTCTACAATATCAATGCTATTGTGAAGTATATTTTATATGATTCTCAATGTTAAAACCTCTATGTTTGTGACCATCCGTGAGTTTATCTTATTTTAGTTATGTTATATCAAATAGAGTCTCATCCCTTTTGTTCTTTATTGTTATACATTATTGTTGAGTTAGAGTATAAGTGTTGTGTTCATTAACTGTCATTTGGAAAGTTTACAATATATATATTATAACGATCTGGGGAAGTTAGACTTAACATAAGCTGCACTACAGGGCGCCACTAGGCATTTGAACCTAGAAAATTTATAAAGTAGGCAGATACGTAAGTAAAAAAAAAAATTTTTTTTTATTTTATTTTATAAATTTTGATTCCGGTCGTTAGCCCACTGTCACTAGCTGAGATTTATATTTTATAAGAAATTCTTATCTAAGAATATATAAAAAAAGAATAAAATAAGCCACTTCCAGTAATTACACACACAAACATTTATTTACGCACACACATATATATATATAAAATTTAACATTATTATTTTAGTATGTTTACTTTAACATTATTTTAACTTTTATTTTTAGATTTTAATTTATATTTTAATTTTTATACTATTATAAGTTCGCACAGATGGATTTATAAAAGTTTGTTTTATAATGTTGAGTATAGATCGGTTACATAGATTACATGGTCAAAAACATTTCAAAATAAACATAAATGATCAAAATATAAAATCATTGGTGGGATTGCAGAGAGAAATTTATAAGAAACCCAATAGCATTCATCATAAGATGCTGCAGTGACACCAATAACTTTAAAAGACATCCGAATAAATACATTTTAGATACTCACCGTAAGGTATCATTATTTACTGAATGTCTATATATTTTGATCAAATATGAAAAACAAAAACACAATTAACCGATAACGAATCCATGCAACGTCCATACCCAACTTAAATTTAATGCATTTTTATTTAGAGTGTCGAGTATGAATAGACTACATAGATTTGCATTTGAAAGACAATATTCTATCCTTATTTAACCTTAGGCCAAAAGTTCACAGTCAAACCAATGTCAATTCATTTGATATATCGATGCATTCAATGTAATACGAAATACGGCAGCACAAAAGTTTAAGAGAAGAAATTTCCTCTCATCAGATAGGAATACTACATCTATCTGACAAAAAGAGCAATAAAAAATAACTCCATAGGTAAGACTGCGGTCATTTTGCCGACTTACGAATCGCATTCCATAGGCCAAAAAGGAAGTGTGCGGCGTATAAAGCGATTCTGCCCATAGCGAATCTTGTACTACATCTACTAATTACACCAATATAACCAATCCATTGATCTAATTTAACTACGAAACAAATAACCTAAGATTACCCTCCCCTAATATAACTTTACAAATCTATATAGCCATTCACGCCCGACTTAAGTTTAACATTTATATAATTTAATTTAACGAAAAACAAAAAAGTCATAATAAAACTTAAAAGAACAAAAAAAAAAAATGGAAATGATTTTACAAAAGAAATACATCAAATTAAAATTACTTATTAATAAATAAAGTTGGTCAGATAGAAAACGATAGTTCATTTTTCTTTCTTTCTTAGCAGAACTGAAGGGATTGAAGAGTGCGAATTTTCAATCCCTTCTCCTTCAACTTCGCACTAATACATATCACCACTGCTGTCATACATCTCTGTCTCTAAATTTTATTCACTCACTTTTTATAGTAGCCTTTCAGATCCAGTGGACATTACATCACAACGATGTGATGGTCTTTTCACTGAGGTCCGATTCCATTGTTTTTCTCTCCTATCTGACCTTTGCTTATACATTTTAAATGCCCAAGGGCTAGTTTATATTTAACTAATTAAAACAATCATTTCCATTTTCTGATTAATTAATGTGTTTTCCAAACTTAAAGATATATTTTTATCTCTAAATCTTTTTGTTGAAAGATTTAGTTTTTCTATTTTTAATAAAGTTTTATTTTAATAATTTTTTTTTATCTGTGCGATTTTATATATATACGAGTTTAAGATGATTTTTTAATTTTCAATTTTTAATTCTTAAAAAGAAGTTTTTATTTGTGAACTTTTATTTTTTTCGTGTTTAATAAAAAAAATAATGTAACGACGTCTGTGCCCATTACAATATATATATATATAAAGCAATAACAATAGCCAATAATTGAAAGTATTACATTAAATTAAAACATATATGAAAAAAAAAATGGTTATCAAAAATTCAATACCGTTATCCCCTGACTAATAAAGTGAATATTCATCTATCAATCACTATTGGGTAATTAGTTAGACTGGCTATTGGAATTTTATAGGAAAAAAGACTTTTAAGCCTATTTAAATCTTAACCACTACTCTATGAGATTCTTAATAAAAACTCAATTAAGTTATAAACAGTGAGGATTGCCAATTCCTCTACAAGCTTTATGATAAATGCCTAGCCAGAGCCAGCACTTAAAATATCTCTGTCAGGAACCCCTCCCCAAACCCCTGACCATGGTTTCATGCTTTGGCACTCCTCAGAGAGGTGTCAGGGTAGGTTCAGACACTAGATTTAAAAATACCAACCCAAAGCTAAGCACTTAGCTAAAAGTTATCTATTGAGTGGAAAATCTGAAATTTTCAGACATGTACATGTCTTCAAACCCAGCTATCCAACTCAAATAGCTATATGGGGCTGATAGATCTTCAGCCATGCCACATAGTAGTAGTCATAGCAATATAAAATTGCATAAGACTTTTTGGCAGAGACTATAAATAGTCAAAATAAAAGTCATAGATCATTTCATAGATCACATGACCCTATCTCTTAAGCTTGTAAGTTATACTCTCTGCCTGAACTAATGAAGCTAAAATTGTGATATTTTATAAGCAATAACAAACACAATATAAAGCTGACTAAATATAGTATATTTATGTAAATTAGAAAACGAATTGATGATTTTAGATGGTTTAAAAAAAAACAATTTTCATTAAAAAAATAATTAGTTTAATTTTAATCTAATTTTTTTAAAGAGATCAAGCTAAGCCACTAAACATCACATATTATGCTTACAAAATCTGTTAAAACTGTAGTTGATGTGATGTTGATGTGATGTACTGTGACCTCCTTATACAAAGTCAGGAATCTTTCAGTCACTATGCCCAAAGAAACCTGTTGGACACTTTATCTTCCCTTTCCATTACCCACTCTAAGTTTTCACATATTCTTCTTTATCCTGATCCATCCCATCTCCACATCATAATCTTTGTCAATTCCATGGCTTTTATATTTAAATCTCCCTATCTTTTCTCAAATCCAGCATAAAAACCAATAACCCACTTTCTGTATAATCATTTTGTTTATATTTATTCTTCTGCAACTTCATTATTTGTACTCTTTCTGCTTTCAAGCATTTACATTCAATTAATAGATGCCTAATATTTTCTATGGCTTCCTTACACAACTTGCATACTAAATCACCCATATTTTTCCATTTATGTGTATATTATCTTATTGCTAAAGATCCTATTTGAGCCTTAAACAGTAAACTTCTTTCCTTTCTATTGTCATAAATTAACTCACACCCAGTATTCCATTTACTTGTACATATATTTAAACTCTTTGTGCTCTCCATAGTAGTTCTCCATCTCTCCAATTTCCTATTTTTTTATTAATGCATCTATTAAGTAACTCTCTATACAGTAGTGCCATCCAGTGCAAGCCATAGCAATTAATGAATGTTAGAAGGTTTCTGCTTTTAAAATTCTTATCTAGTGTCATCCCCAGACCAGTTTCTAGCTCATGGCTTTCATCAGTGTGGAGCCCTAAATCTGAGAGCACTGCACCTAGATTTTTGAATCTAATGCAGTCCTCCTGCAGCCATCTTTTATTTTTCAGTTAACTATAATGCTATGAATCAAAAATAAACACAAAATAATGTTTCAAATCCAAGATAATTTATTTATATAGTCATACAAATCTGGTTCCAGTTCAATATCTATACATTTTAGTCTCTTCAATTTTTTTAATAACCATAGTCATCAACATCCCTCTGGCCAAGGTTGGTATTGAACCATTAAACATCACAAGATCACTATTTCTTGTACTTTACTTACACAATTTGTTAAAACAATAGCAACTCTCTCAATACAGTAGTGCAACCTAATTCAAGTCAAAGTAATCAATGATTGTTAGAAGGTTTATCCATAAAATCTACATTTAGTGTCTACTCCTCTAATATTCCCAAATTAGTTTCTAGCAGATCTGTATCACTATATAAATGAATTAACTTGAAATGAAACATTATGTTTTCATTTTGGCCTCATAGCTTTATAATTAACTTAAAAAAATGAAATGTGTTTGCTGAAGGGTTGTATTACATCCAAAGATTTATGTTTATTTCTCTCAGATCCAAGGCTCATCACTAATGAAGGCAACAAGGTAGAAACCAGTCTGGGGATATTGGATAAGCAGACCTTAGATAGGGATTTTGATACACAAACCTAGCATTTATTGATTACTATGTGCTTGCACTGGATGATACTACTGCATGGAGAGAGTTGCTATTATTATACCAAGCTAAGAAGAGTAGGAATATAATAACTGTAAGAAAAATATATAATAAAAAAGATTTTATACACTGAAAAGTTTCACTATTGTTAAATTTATATATTGTATATAAAACCCAATATTTTAATATAAGTTATTATTCAATTTTTTTTTGAACATAAATGATGCAATTTAGAAATTTTTACTAATATATATCTTTTTAAATATATTTTTTAAATATATAATTGGGTTTTTATTTTATATTTCAAAATCAATAGTATGTCCTTGTATTTTAAAATAAAATATATATTATAAATTACTATATATATATTTGTAACTAGAGGGATTTTAACTCAGGATTTTTCACTCTATTCATCTTCTATTAAAACAGGCAAAACTCTCCACATAATAGTGCCATTCAGTGCAGTCTGAGTAATCAATGGATGCCAGAAGGTTTGTGCATAAAATCCCTATCTAGGGTCTAATTATCCAATATCTCAGACTAGTTTCTAGCTTGGGTTTTTATCAGTGATGAACCTTGGATCTGAGAGCACTGCACTTAGATCTTAGAATGGTCAAGTGTTCTCAGAGCCAAGGCTCCTCACTGACAAAAGCCACAAGCTAGAAACTAGTCTGGGGGTATTGGATGAGTAAGCAATAGATAGGGATTTTATGCACAAGCCTTCTGGCATCCACTGATTACTCTGCCTTGTACTGAGTGGCGCTATTGTGTGGAGAGTTTTGCTTGTTTTAATAAATTATGAGCAAGCATAAGAAATGGTGATCATGTGATGTTTAGTGGTTTATTCATCTTCTAATTACATATTTAAAAAACATTCAGTATAAATAAATTACATACTTCCATAGAATTATATATATATATGTATGTAAAGAGATCTTGGTAAAAAAACAAATGTTCTTACTTCAAAGATCAAAACAACAAACATCATTAGAATAGTCAAAATAAGAGTCATAGATCACATGATCATATCTCTTAAGCTTGTAAGTTATAAACAATGAGGATTGCCAATTCCTCAACAAACTTTATAATAAATGCTTAGCCAGAGCCAGCATTTAAAATACCTCTGTCAGGAACCCCCCCCTAAACCTCTGACCATGGTTTCATGCTTTGGCACTCCTCAGAGAGGTGCCAGGGTAGGTTTAGACACTATATCTAAAAATACCAACCCAAAGCCAAGCATTTATCTAAAAATTATCTATTGAGTGGAAAATCTGAAATTTTCAGACACCTACATGTCTTCAAACTCAGGTATCCAACTCAAATAGCTATATGGGGCTGATAGATCTTCAGCCATACCATATATTAGTAGTCTTAGCAATATAACATCACATAAGACTTAAGGCAGAGACTATAAATAGTCAAAATAAGAGCCATAGATCACATGACCATATCTCTTAAGCTTATAAGTTATAAACAATGAGGATTTATCATAAAGCTTGTTGAGGAATTGACAATCCACATTGATCATTAGAATAATTTTCAATGTTTTCTGCCAATTTTTAACAAAAATTATTATAACATTTCACATTGACACATATTTTATAATAAAGAATTTTAATATTATTAGATGCATATTATTAGATCGGTATTATATACTTGATTATGTAGCCATTAAATTGCAATCTGAAAATGAATTGTGTTTAATGATAAGCAATGGTAAATAATCACTAAATGGACCATTCTACATTCTTTGAAAACAAATATTTAACAACAGAGAAAAAATGAGACAAGACTCAAATAATACTTTAAATATGTGACATTTTGTTATACTGCTTTTTATTATTATCTTTTGTAGCAAAATCTTAACTTTCTGAACATTTTCAAGACTTTTGTTTAGTTCCATCTCTCCCCCTTTGCGTTCTATTTTTAGTCATACTCTTACATTAAAAGCAATAATACTTTTGAAGTAATCTTTATAATTTAAGTGTATTCTGCCTTTTATATTAAAACCTCATTCAAGTCGACAATAAAATGCTAACTATGACAATATTATGTATTTCTTGGTCATATCAAAATACTCTTTTGCCAGGTTATGCAAACTGCCTGAAGATAGAAACATTTATAAAGATTCAACTATATATACATACAATTTTCATTCCACAAACATTTTTTTAAACATATTAATTTTCAATTGAGTTTTAAAGTTTATGTCTGGGCTAGGAATAATATCTAGTTTAATAAATAATTACTAATATATATTTATCTGAAATGATCAATGTCAAAATGTGAGTGCAATTTCCAAATCAAAATGTAATATATATATATATATGTTAAAACGAAGATTTGCACGGGTTAAATATATAAAATACATATTTTGCGGGTTCATCCGTGTTAAAAACTTTTAATATCAATTTACTGGCGTTTGACTTGGTCACACAACCATCCACAGAGTTATAACTCTGTGGAGGTGTGTGAGGAAGTCAGTAAATTGATATTAAAATTAACTCTGGATAGCAAAATATGTATTTTATATATTTACCGTGCCGTATATATATATATTACATTGATTTGGAAATAGAGTAACTATGTGACCAAGTCGAAACGTCAGTAAATTGATATTAAAAGTTTTTAACACGGATGAACCCGCAAAATATGTATTTTATATATATATATATAAACATTACAAGCATAAAGCTAAACTAGTCAATATAAAATCAAAACTACCCCAAATCTAAAATTAAACCAGACCAGCATAAAAATAATATTAAAACACAACCTAAGGTTTCACTGCTACAAGCAGACTTCTCAAGTGTAAAGAACTACAAAAAAAACCACACATTATATATACTATTAAAAACTACCCACAAATCCATTCACTTCCCATCCACCCTTAATATTAAAAGAACTCTTAAATAAGTTAATTGCTTCAGAATAATAAATTTTCAATAATAAAGACTCTTTAATTCTTCTTTTGATTTCATTTCTCTCAAAGAAGACAACCTTAGCTTCATCAAAATCAATAGTGTGGCCTGTATCTTTTTCATGGACATACAAAGCAGAACTAAGATATCTATTTTTAACTCTACTTTTATGAACCTTTATTCTGTCATTTAAACTCAAACTACTCTGACCTATGTAAACCTTCTTACAAAATAAACAAGGAATAAAATATACCACACCAGGAATAGTCTTTCTATCAAAAACTTCTTTTGTATTATTTAATAAATTATTCAATGTAACACCCCTTTTCCAAGCAATTTTCTTATTTCCAAACAAT